>JAMQGT020013272.1:0-92383 GCA_024447675.2 Pterophyllum scalare
ATAATATTTCATTCATTCAGATGTAGGATGTGTTATTTGAGTGTTCCCTTTATTTTTTGAGCAGTGTACATTTCACACAGTGTTCCGACTTGAAATTGGGTTTGTAAACAGTTATCACCTAATGGTTCTTCACCCAAACTGTGCTAGGTAAAGTTCATATTTGCCATTTTATCTGCACTTTTCCATTTTCACAAGAATTGTGACTCCTAGTCAGATTTTAGTGAAACAAAATTGATTCTCAGTGGAATTGAATTCCCATTTCTTTGTGCAATTGAGCCAGCCAACAACAAGAAAATTCATTTAACCTTATGCAGGAATGCAAAAATTTCTTTTAAATAACTGGTTGGAAGGCATGGAACCTAACAAAACAATGTGTGGCTTCTTATTTTTGTGTGCATATAATTACATGATCATTTCATATTTCTTTTTTAGGTATGAGCTCACTCTACCTCGACTGAAGAAATCCAGCTAGCATGTGGAACTGAGAAAAATGTCTGTTTCTTTTTTTGTTCCAAGCAAAGCAGTAAATCCATGTCAGATGCTACCACTGTGATCACAGGCATAAAAAGTAATCTTCTAAACAGTCCTACTGGAGTTCTTAGTTGGAATACAGTAAGATTAAGAGCATCCTGTTTCTCTTGCAGAGTTTCCACACTTAATCATGCTTTCCAGATAATATTAGCAGATGTTTGTATTAGTTTTTGCACAGAACAAAACAAGTAGCTGTTAATAATATAATTTCTATGCATTAGAAAATGTTTTCTTCTTGACAAAAATGAGGCAATGTCTATATTTTGGATATTTTATCTGAGTCAAATTTACTCTTGTAGGTTTTTGTAAATTGTTTTATTTACTGTCTTTATATAAATTTATTGGTGGAATTTTTTTTAAAAAGTGTTTGTTACAGCAACACATTATTTTTTCCCACTCCAACCGTACTGAAAACAGCCACATAACTGTATAAAAGCCTGTTTACAGTCACTCAAGCTTGCAGCAGAAAACAAAGAGCCCCCATAAGTCCGGTATGATCTAAGCAAGAGGTGCCTACTTTGAAGAATCTAAACTATAAAAAAAATAAAAAATCTTCTGGTTTGTTTAACACTTTTTTGTTTACTAAATAATTCCATATGTATTTCTTAATGGTTTGGATGATTTTAGTATTAATCTACAATGCAGACATTTTTTAAAGGTGTGCCCAAACCTTTGACTGGTACTGTATGCACACACACACACACACACACACACACAAAATATATATGTATATACACATATGCATGTGTATGTATATGCACAAAATTCAGCATGTGTGTGATCTTTGTTGTTTTCCTTTTGTCAGCTTGATGAGTCCTCAGGTTGACCGGACCGCAGCACGGTGTTTCAGAGGGGGCGGTACCACTACGTCACTGTAACGTTCATGTTGCTAGGGGAGATAAAAGTCTAACAGACCTCCGACGACTTCGACTTTTGTGAGTTCAGCGGTAGTTCATGATAATTTGGCACCAATATGAGTTTACCAAAGAAGGAAAGAACTATTACAGGTAGTCCCTCACTTTTACCACCAAGTCCAACACAGGTAAGTTCAAAATACTATAGAATATCGTTAGGTGGAAGAAATATCTGCGTTTCTGTGTTAACTGTCCCGCGTAACTGACCACGACAGAAAAGTTATGCAAAATATTGATACCTGTCAGTAAACCGGTGTTCGTGCACTGAAGGTATTAACTGTTTAGCCTGTTTACGCAAAGAACAACAAATTGAAGTTTAAACGTGCTGCAAGATTGCTATAGTTTTATATTTTCTATTATTTTCTATTATTCTCATTTTTAATGTGGTTGTGAATGTCTGTTTTCATTTTTTCGGTTAGCTTAGTCTTATCATGCTGCCCAGGTTGGTTGTGTTGAAAATGTTGACTTCTCTCCTGTATGCAGTGCTGCAGTTTCATCAGGTGCCAATCCTATGGAGAGAAAATTGACTCAAAATGTTTGTGTGTCTGTAATGCTGGATTTGTGCGTAACTTTAGTTTTGTCCGTGTGTATCAGGTGATTCGTGTATTACAAAAAATTACAAATCCAGCAAGTTACGCACAAATCCAGCATTACAGACACACAAACATTTTGAGTCAATTTTCTCTCCATACAATCCTCTCACAGTACAGAGAAGGCACACTTTGCGACTCCCCTCCCTGCAGTGTTTTGACATTATACTGTCACGTGACATGTAACACATTTTACTTGGGGCAAAAAAGGATATTTGGCTTTCGCCTCCAATTAAGAGGAGTCATCGAAATGTCAAAAAAGCACCTTAAAGGGCCAAATTGTCTTATAGTTTTTACATTAAATCGAAGGCCGGAAGTAGGGGGCGGGGCCGGAAGCGTAAATGTTTTATAATGTTGTGGAGTGATAATTTTGTACAGCTTGTTTGTTTAAGAGAAAAAAATCCAGAAAATTATTGAATGAAGGGATATTTTTTAGTACATTTTTGTATTATACTTTCTAAACACTACCTGAAAAAAGTTTGAATTTGTTATTGAGTGATCATTTTGTACACTTTATCTAAGAAAAAAAATCCAGACATCACAATGTATGGGGAAAATTGTTTTGTTGCTGTTCTATTGTTTCTGAGCAAAAACTTTTATTTTGATGAAGTATTTTCTATTTACCTATAAAGTTTGCCCAGTTCTATTCTGGCTTTTAACTAATTAATGATCCAAAGTAAAGAAAAAAAATCACAAAACACTTCATGAAAATTCTTCATAATTATTAAAAAGTATCGGTATCTGTATCGATTGATACCAGATCTTGCAGTATCGCACACCACTAGCTGCAGGTTTCCAATAACATGTCCTGTGCAGTCCTGTGAAGACTCTAAGCAGACTAGTACCTGGACTCTCCTGTATACCAGAGTATTCTTGAGACAAGTGTCCAATGTCATTATTAACAGCAAAGCTAGGCTGGATTTAGATCTTGAAATAAGATGGTTATCTGATCCACACCAGGAAATCTGCAACAGAGTGAGTGAAAAAGAAAAGAACCCAGGCAAGGCAATGGCCCAGTCAAAGTCCAGACCTCAAGCCACCAAAATGTTGTCATGGGACCTTTAAAAAAAGCTGTGCATTTAATCTGAAGCAACAGTGCAAAGATGAGTAGGCCAAAGTCCCCCCACAATGACATGAAAGACTGATCAAGTAATTCAGAAACCATTACTTCAAGTTACTGCAGCTAAAGGTGGTTCTACATGGTATTGAATTGTGGTGTGTGCAGTAGTTTTGTTTTGTTTTTTTGTCATAGGCCTGCATAGAGTCCTGTGGGAACTCTATTTCACATGACTGAGCATTTTTATTTTATTTCAGTTAGATTTGTGGCATTCATTTTTTTCCAAAGTCTTTTTCTGTTTCAGTTAACTAAAATGTTTTATTCACATTAAATTTAAGTGTTTAGTTTAGTTTTGGTAACTCCAGTAATCTTTCTCCACTGGCTAGGTCCGCAGACAGCTGCCCTGGATGGAACCAGGACCTTCATTTTCGCTCTTTCCTCCAATCACACAGAAACCCAAAGGAACTAAAGCATCTTCAAAACGTGGGTTCATTGCTCAAGGTTTTGAGTCGCTGTCTTTTTTTGACTTAGCTAAAAAAAAACGGTTTTATGCCAACCGATGTTTTGAAGGTTTATGGTTTACCTCCCTGAACTGTTTGTGTGCTGTAGGAGATGAGTTGAGTGATGAGGCAGGCAGCAGGCCATTTCATGACAGAGCTCAGAGTCAATCTAAGGGCAGAATACAGATGCATGCCTATGGGACCTCCATGCATCGCAGCAGAATCCGGAAATTTATCAATAGAAAAAACCTAAATCTCCAAAAAAGGTTGGTTAAATTAATATGGTGAGTGCTCTGCGTATTTATAGTCCTTTATATGCACTTATTTGTCTGTCATAGTACAATTATCCATCTTTGCAAATCAAATCAAGACTCTGATTTTGTTCTTGCACACATTCCTGCAAGCCTCACATAGCCTTCTTCACAGGCTTGAACATGACTACACAGTATGTGGACGTTTCATTAAAAAATAAGTGATCGTGTAGTTTTAAATATACCATATAGCCATAGTCGTCTGTTGTGAAGCTAGCAGCAAATAAATTATCTAAAATCTGTAAATAAACTTTAAACACTGTAAACAGTTTTCAAGAAAATAATTGGTATTAGGTATTTCCTCTGCTGTGATGATACTTGTTACAGGGTACACGGCATTTAAATACAACAACCTGGCCCTAAGCCTGCAAAAAAGTATACTGGGCAATTTGATTGGTCAGTTGCTGGCCTTTTTTTTTTTGTTTTAACAGTCAGTATTGTCCCATTTAATAAAAACAACAACAAAACAAACCCAATAAAGTCTAGCAGTATGTAGAGTAATTAAAACAGATTTTTTTGTGGGCCAAAAAACTCTGATTACTGGTCTGGTTGGCCAGCGTGGAAAAAATGTTGTGTCAAACACTGACACAACGACAACTAGCTGAAGTAATATGTGAGCTGGATTAAAATTTCTGAAGGACTGGATTTGGCACTGGGGCTTTGACTTTGCCACATTAAATATGCTTTCGGGACTTAACCACACATTTATAAATAATTTTTAAATCAATATTAAATATAAATAGAAAATTTGCATTCTTACCTTAATGTATATACAGGAAGTCTTATTCAAAGGCAGCTTTGTACTGTAAACCATAACTAAGACTGAACCACTGCTGCTTTAATCTGTTTAAGATGTGGAAATACTGTTTGTTATTCTATTTTGACTCCTATTTGCATTTTCTGTTTCAGGCAGCAGGAAGAAGAGGAAGATGGCATACCACCACTAGATAGAGAGTCTGAAATGGTAAAGTGATATGCACACTTGACAATATATGTTCTGTCATAGACCTTTTTTGTTGGGTATATCCTCATTATCAAGATGTTGGACCTAGAAGTGTAACCATTCTGAAACAGAGGCGAACATCACCAATGCAAACGTTTGCAATACTGTAACATAGTCCCATCTTCTCCTACCCTGACACCGACGCTAAAGCCTAGCCAAAGCATGCACATTTGGTGAAAGCTGTTCAGCGATTGTTCAGGTAACAAGTGAGCTGGAAACACATAAATAAACCAAATCCAGCAGGCTGTTGGTAAAAAGATTTCATTTTTCACACTACACTACACGCAAGCAATTAAACCACATATTTTGTTAATTATAGCCTTTTATTCTATAGTGGTACACCTTACATAAATGAACACTCAGCACAAATAATCTACTGTAGGTCATTCAGAAAGCATGCAAAAAGTAAAAATGGGATATACACATGTTGAATCACAGTTAAGTTTGAGCTTGATTTGGATGTAGATATTTTTTTCCATCATTTCTTCATCTAAATAGTTGCTTATTATTTTGTCCTGTCAGAGATATAAGTACTACATCGAGCACGGCATAGACTTGGACCACGTGCCTCCTCTGCCGGATTCTTGGCTGAAGAGCATTCTGAAGAGGGTTTCCCCAAACCTGAAGTGCCACAGCACACTGCTGGAGCTGCTGGTTGATGATATCAAGGAGGACTATTTGCACAGCACCAAGACAGCAATATGTATTTATTGATTTACACTTAATGTCCAAACACACACGAATCCAATCAATCCACAAATCATTACCAAAGGATGAACATTTATTTGTGCAAATTGCAAAATTCCTTATGTAATATAAAACTAATTACAAAGTCATTCTCTGTTGTAGAATGTAGTAATAATAAGATTGTTGTTTCAGTGTGTAATGTTTTGTGTAATTGCAGTGAGATATACATTCAGAGAATCAAAGGGAAGTGACAAAGAGAAAGAAAAAGATCTGCCCCCTCACAGGCTTGAGTAAGTCAGCAGGATATTTAGTGCACATAGAAAAACTAGTATTCATAAGCAGACTAGAAACCTTAACAGTTATAAATTATACATGGTGAAAACCCTTGTGGGAAGTTTTTTATTTACTGGCTCAGTTATCTTTTACTGCCAGAGTGGAAAAGGTGCCAAAACCATGGAACAAATCGTTTGTGCATGCACGTAAGAGGATTGGTGAAAAGCTTTACTCTGTCAACCCCACCGTGCTGAAAGTGCAGTATCTTTGGCATTTCTCTTTCAAGTATGTATGCTTTGAAACACAACTGTCTCAAACTAATTTGGGTAATTTTTAATTTGAAGATTTAAAAAGTTTGGCCAAATTAACCTTTTAAATTGCAAAAGGATTGCAGTATTTGTTGCACTGTTATTGCACATGTCATAGGTTAATCATTCTGATTAAAGCAATACAGTCATGCAGTGTGTCATATTTTAAAATACGTGATTGCATGTGAGAAACACAGCATGTTAAAAAAAACCCTGTTAAGTAATAATTGATGGTGTATATGTAGGTGTTTGTCTGATTTTTGATAAATTGTGGCACTTTAACATTTTCCCATGTCATGTACCTCTGATAAAACGGGTCATTATCAGTGTAGAAGATTCTTGTTTGCCTGGTAATTTTATCCGACTTGATTACCTGGTTGCAGAAATCTCCGGCTGATAGATGTAGAGGAGTTCTACCACAGAAAGGAGTCCACTGAGCTCTCTGAGTTTCAGCAGATTATCACTCGAAATGTGGAAAGTGCCAGAGGAATCCTTCTCAAAGAGTAAGTCCACCTCATCACTTGATACCAGCGTACCTATGCTTAGTGAAACTACAGTAAGAAGATACCTCTGCATAAATCTGATTTAAAAAACTGCATAAAGGTAGCTAAAAAGTAAGGACATCTTACCATTTCTTTTAATGTAATGCACTTTTCATTTTCAATCATTTACTCTAAAAACAATCTAACTGGACCCTTCGCTTTTGCAGAAATAACTTCTTTTAGGCATTTTACATTATGGTTTAGTATTCTCCGACATCAGCCCTTTGAAATAACACCTCTTTTCTATGCAAAATTCATTTGTTTATAAGATGTTTGATGACTCCCGTTCATGTACTGCCTGTTTGCAGTCCACCCACCTCATTTCAGTGGGATTTAAATGTGGGCTTTGACTAGGCCTTTCAGAACCCTTTTTGAGTCATTCCTTGGCAGATTTGCTAGAACTGCTTTGGATCATTATTCTGCTGAAATGTCAGCAGTTCAAGTTCAGCTTTCAGACAAATGGTCTGACATCATCTTTAAGCAAAACTGATATAATGCAAAATTCGTCATTGATTCAATGACTACAAGGTGCCCAAGCACAAAGGCACAGAAGCACATCCACAGCAGACTATCCCAAAAGACCTTTGCCTATGCATTTAAGCATGGCGCTGGAGTGGTCAGCACTGTCGCCGCACAGCAAAAAGTTTCCTGGTTCAAACCCTGGCTGAGGCTTTTGTGTGGAGAGTCTGTATGTTCCCCATGTGCCTGTATGGGTTTTCTCAGTTCTCCAGCTTCCTCTCACAGTTAAGACATGCATGTTAGGTTAATTGGTCAGGGATTAGAGGTAGATAAAATGCTTAAAGTGAAGGGACTAAAGTGCTGTATGAATGTATGGTTAAATGTGGCTTATAGTTAAAGTGCTTTGAATTGTCAGTAAGTCTAGAAAAAACAATAATAGTCAGTGTTTCTGACAGTTTGGCTGTTTGATATCTGCATTTGTGGTTTTCATTAATGGAATTTAATCTTAAATCTGATTTTGCTTTTCTTTTTGCTCTAGGTGGCTCCTTAAAGTTCAAGACATTTACTACCAAGGGTGCAGGCGTAAACTGGTGCCTCCTCCAAGCAACACGACCAAACTCGAATCTTTTTTCAACTGTGTGGCTGCACTGATGACGTCCCACCTGCAGAATCTTCTAATAGATTCAATCACTGACTATACACACTTAATGTCACAGGATCTGGTAAGAAGAAAGTTCAGGCAAATATGGCTTAAAAGTAGAGCAAACTGGGTAGGCTAAAGTGATTCAAATATATTTTCAACTGTATGACCAGGTGAACACGTTCAGAGTTGCAGTTTTTCTTGTTGGATTGTTTTAATTTGGTCTCCACTATCTTAGTGTTCAGAACGAGCCAGTGAGCACTCAGGCTTTGTGCTGCATTTGATCTTAGAGGACAACGAGATCAAGTTTGAGCCCAGCCTCCACATGTACGAGGAAGCCTTCCTTAATGTGTACGAGTTCATGCTGAAATCTGTCAGCGTGATTCCTCGTGTGGAAACCAAACTGTGCCCTGACTGGGTAAGGAGACAACTCTGAGCTTGTGTGTGGCCATGTATACAGTCCTGTTTAACAGTATTTTGGTAGTGTTTTTCTCTCACACATGGAAATTCTTAATTTATTTATATTGTGGAGGTTTTCCAGTACTGTGCTAATATCTGACATTACTACAAGTTTCTAAGGCATCATTGTGCTGCACACTTTGTAAGTTCTAATATTTGGCAGTGGATTGTAATTTTTTTTCTCCTGTCATTCTGTTTTAAGTCGTCTTATTTTGTATTTTAAAATCACATTACTGCAACTTGGCATTGCTTTTTATCAGCGAAGAATACTTTTTCTGAGTTTCCTGCCTGAGTTTTATTTCTGTTCTTTCTTTCTGTTTCTCCAGCCAAGCTCCCAGTTTGGAAATACTCTAAAACCCATCATCCTTTCAGAGATCATTCATGCCCACCAGGAGGAGGTACGCAGGGTATTCTGGGCTGAGTGCGTCAGGCCCAAGGAGTACATCCACGAGTATGATAAATATGCCGCACTGGTGTCCAGGCAGGCAGACAAAGACATGGAGCAGGTCCTCTGTGAACAGCACTCCTTCCAGGAATTTATGGAAGAGGCGCTATGCTACCAGAAGCTTATTGATGAGATCCAGTATATGCCTTTCCAGGTAATGGCATAAAAAACATCCCCAAAACCAAGATCATGTTTTCCTTGGGTATTGATGTTGCTTTCTAGTTCTACTGATGAATATTTTGCTGAAATACTGTCTAACAATTCCAAAAAGCTTAACAGTGGAAAAGCTTGAAAGCAACATTCATTACATTCTTGGTTATCTGATTGGGCTTATTTGAAAACTCCATTACCATTTATTAAATTGTACTAACTGTGCCACTTACTTGTGCCATGGACTTTAGGTGGTACGTCTTGGCATGTTTGAGGTCCAGTCCCATAAGCTCATCCACTCTCTTGTCAAGCGCGCGCAGGAAATACAGCAAAAACTGGTTACACGGATGCTAGATGATCATCAGAAAGTCAACACGAAGTTAGTTGGTTTTCTTTTTATTCTCAGCAGGACTGTTTTCTCTCTACATCAACATAGAGTTCCAAAATACAGCTGACGCAAGTTATCACAAAGTAAACATGCAAAAGCTGAAGCAACTGAAATATGCATAGGGAGGGTTAAGAGTTGGTCACTAAAAAAAGAAAAGAAAAGCACTTTATGAAAGCCACAGGGGATGTACCTTAGTGCTCTTTTTAATTTTAGGGCCTGTGTTAGCTGCTCTGTGGTGCTCGCTATCTCCAAGCGGTGCCGTTATAAGATTGTAAATCTGTGAAATCCTCCATATATATCACTGAATTAATGCTACGCTCCCTCTCACAGGCTCTGTGATGAATTTGAGCTGATTTCAGAGAAAGCACTGAGCACACCGCCAGATATTCAGAAGCTGATTGAACTAAAGGTGACTGCAGCAAAATTTAATCACACATACCAGGCTTGTTGCATTCTGCCGTGCACAACTGTGCTTTAAAGCTCGTCCACAAAGTGTTTACGGAGTGCAAGTAACACTCAACATCCTGGCAGTAAACTTTGTATTTTAATTCTTGTGGTTTTGAGTGCTTATGGCAAGAAGGCACTTTGGTTGAGGCCACAGAAAACCTGGAAAATTTTTCATTCCTTCAGACTTATGAACTACCTTAGTATGGTTATTAAACAATGACACTAATTAAATACTGTTTTTAAGTATAATATTTCTTCCTTTCTTTTAAATGAAGTACATTGTTTGTTTTTGCTCGATGCTCTTATCTAGACTTATATCAAGAAGGTGGAAACCACAGAGATGCCTCTTCTGCAACAAAGACTGGCAGACTCCACCACACAGTTGTGTTTTCTGGTGGGATTTGTCACCCTCTCACCACTGGATATGGAGCGCAATGCAGAGACAATCCAGTGGTTTAATCGTATGCCATCCATCTTTAAGGAGCACTGTGAGATAGTTACCAAAAAGATGGAGCAATTTCAGAGTGGACTTAAGGTCTGTGCATTTCTATTTAACTGCATTTACAAATCTACAGTTTCTATAGAAATCTTATACTGTCTTACTAGAGTCTAGATATTATATCAACAAATTGTAGAACTGTCCAAAAAAAAACATCAGAAAACATGCTGATGGCTAAAATAAAAGGACCTGTTTCCATAACCTCATTCCAGTTGTACCGTGAGCACTTTCTACAAGAACTGGTAAGCTACAGTATAGAGGTGGAGGAGTTTAAGGCCTTTGGTGAGCTACCGGATCTCAGCAAGTACCTGAATAAAGCCCGGGCCCTCAATGCCAAACTGGAGTTAGCTGCTGAAAAGGTATATCAGAACTTGAAGATGTAAGCCTAGAGAGAAATCTGTAAAAGCAGCTCAGGCAAATAAAAATATGAAAAGCAGGAATAGGCCAATACTGAAGTTATACAGATGCCAAAACCCTGATGTAACACAGCATAAAGTGTCTTTGTTAGTATGAGTCAATGTTATATAAACTTTGATATTACAAGTATTTGGCAAATTGCGTTGAATTACATTGAAGTTTGTATCAGTTTTGAGTGAAGGATATGTTGTCTTGTTGGTTGAGTTGTATTCAAATGTAATTATAGGTGCTTTAAAATATTTAACCTCTAGAGGGCAGCATTGGATGTAAGAAAATCACTAAATTCACAGGCTGTATCATGAGGTCTCATCTATCTCATGCATTTCCTCATTTATTTATTTTTTCTTTGTATTTCTTTGTTTATTTTTTATCCCTCCCCTTACCTTTCTACTGCTCTGGAAAGATTAATGATTTAAATTTAGATGAGGAGGCCCTCGGCTGGTCTGTTTCCCAGTATCCAGAGCGGAAGAAGATCCAGGAAAAACTGGCACCATTCCTGCACCTGTATGAGACAGCCACGGATTTCCTAAAACAACATGAACAGTGGCTGCATGGACCACTCACCAGTGTGGACCCAGACAAGGTACAAGCAGTGGAAAACTGCTTTATATTCAGTACAGAACAGATTAGGGAGTTTAGGATCAAGCTCAGTTCTAATTTTCTGATTTTCATTCCAATAACAATGGCATCCTCTGTCTTCATTATAGCCTCAGTGGTTTAATGAGGACATCCAGACCACCACACAGGGTCTGAACTGCTTTAGATTTTTACTTGTTCATTTGAATAGTGAATTTTATCAAGTCTCTGGGAAGATTAAAAAAAAAGAAAGAAATATATTTGCAGAAATATAAATTGTCCTGAAATGTAACAATAGTGCTTATTTTGTAGTACTTTGAACACTCAAAACAGTCATCTTGGTAGTTCATTAATAAAGTGCTTTGCCAGATAGTCTCTGTAAGAAAGCAACACAATGTCTGAATCAATAGTATTTAAAAAAGAGTAAGATTAAATGTTCAATATTAAACCAAATTAAATGAGATATGTAATATTAGGAGAAACTAAAAAGATTAATGCTAACTGCACTTTTATCTGTTTTTTTACATTGTAATTTACAATATAACATCAATGCATGTGGAACTTGTTATTATATTATTCTGTAGTGCCATTTGCCTTTTTGTTATGGTCATTCTCCCACAGACTGTATGTTGCGGCAGCATAGTGCTCAGCGTTTTTCACCTCACTGATGTTGTTGAGCTCCATAGAGCAGAGCTCCATATGAAACAATATTTTCTGCTTAAACTCCTTTTAATGCCTATTTGAGTACTTCTTTCATTAACTGCATACTCAGCTATTATTACTAAAGCTATAACTGCCTCTGTGAGCACTGCTGTATTTAACAGTGCTGCTCCCTCTACTGCAATCAATAGTTGCACTATTACAAACACATTTTTTACCCCTCAGCCTAAAAAGGCTGATGGGGTATTGTGGTCACCCCACTGGGCGGGTGGCCAGTTTTCAACTCTGTGACTGGGATAACCTAGGATTTTCATATTGATCCATATAGATGCAGCAAAAAGTAAACTCTTGTGAAACTCTGGTGCATTTATTCAGGTAGGATATAAAATAGTCTACTCATACTGATAGCTTTGCTGCATTTACCGTCAGTCTCTGACACTTTGGAATTTGGCAGCCTTGATACAATTCATTCATTTTTTATTTTTTTTTTAATTTTGCAGGTTTTTCAGTGTGGCAGTATAAGATGTAGCTACACCAGCACCACTGTTTCAGTCTTTTGACAAAATGACATTCAAGGCTTTTTCCCAATTTGCATTCAGTGAATTTTCATAATGATAATAACCCTTCTGCCGTCAGATTGCTGTAAGCGTGTGGCTTTTCAGACCTGGCACAGTTTAACTGCAGAAGCGTTAAAAGATGTTCCACATTTATTGTTTCAATTTTGATTTTTTTTTTTGCCTTTTATGTAAACATGGCCTGAAATGTTCTGTCAGTATTGCTGTAGTTTATAGTCAAATGGTGAGGTTCAAAGGACTGACTCAAATGGTGCATAGATTTAAGAGTTCTTTGTTATTATTTGTTACCAATCACAAATATGAAGAATTGATATTTGACAAATAATCGGCAATGAAGTATAATCACTGTTTGTTCCTCTATGCTGTCATGACCATGCAGGTAAGAATACACTGTGATTAAAAGAGCCTTGATATATTAAAGCTTAATAAATTATGTTTGCTTCTGACAGGTGGTTCAGGGGTGACCTGACAGGCAGGGATTTTCTTTTCTTTTCTTTTCTTTCTTTTCTTTTCTTTTCTTTTCTTTTCTTTTCTTTTCTTTCTTTTCTTTTCTTTTCTTTTCTTTTCTTTTCTTTTCTTTTCTTCCTTGAATGCATTGGTGGTGTACTGGGCGGCTTCTGTTTAAGGCTACACTTCCTCCTCAAAGTCACCCAGCCAGCCTGATTTCCCGGCTGCTCGGCACAATCTGCTGGGGCTGACTAAGTTACTACTAAACTTGGGGTGGCTGTAGCTCAGGAGGTAGAGCAGCTCACCTACTGATTGGACGGTCGGCGGTTTGATTGCTGGCTGCTCCGGGCTACATGCCAAGTATCCTTGGGCAAGATACTGAACCCCAAGTTGCTCTCTGATGCAAAGTGTTGGAGTTTGAATGTGTGTGAATGTTAGATAATAAAGCACTTAGCTTAGTTACTGATGGAAGTGCTTGTATGAATGGGCGTGACTGGGTAAATGTAATGTGTTGTATAAGCGCTTTGAGTGCTCAGACAGAGTAGAAAAGCACTATATAAGAACTAGTCCATTTACCATTTAAACTGATTTGGTGTTATAATAATAAATATTCTTATTGTATTAATCAAAGTGACAATTATTAATTCATATTCCTACCCATAAACATCTCACCCATGTAGGTCGAAGGTGACATTGGCAACTATCGGCGCACTTTATACAAGCTGGAGAAATCCTTAAGTGAATTGCCCAATGCCCTTAATATAGTCACCACTATAAAGGCTAAAGTGGAGGACTTCAAGGAGCACATTCCTATGGTGCAGGTAAGAAATTAAGAGAAAGATTTCATGGTTAAAGAGTTGAATTTTATATCTAATACAATATAACTGGAAGTTTTGGAAGTCTTCTTGAAGTCTTTTGTACTGCTTCTACTTTGTCATAGGTACTGTGCAACCCGGGCCTGCGTAAACGTCACTGGGATGCTATGTCCGATTTGGCTGGCAACAAACTGGAGCCAACTGATAAGGTCTCAGTGTCTCACTTCCTGTCCATGCACTTGGAACAGCACCTTGGCAACTTCGAAGTTATTAGTGAAGCAGCCAGCAAGGAGTACTCCCTGGAGAAGGCCATCGAGAAAATGGCCAGAGAGTGGGATCACATGGAGTTTAATCTGCTTAGCTACAGAGAGACGGGCACCTTCATCCTGTCATCTGTGGAAGAAGTGCAGATGTTGTTGGATGATCATATTGTGAAGACTCAAACCATGAAGGGCTCACCCTTCATTAAACCACTTGAAGTGGAAATACGGTGAGAGTTAAGAGTTTTTGTTTTTAGAGTAATTTTGCTTTGCTTGCTTGGAAAATCAGTTCAGTATATTAAGGGGAAAATCTGAGATGGAAGTTCTATGAGCTCCTCTATTCAAAAGTTCACTTTCTTTATCCAGCCATTTTTATGAGACATCTTATATGTAGTCATTGAAGAAAGAATAAAAAAGATGCATTTTTATTTTAAAAAGTTTTGAGATTAATGAAATATTATGTAGCAAAGCTTAAAATAAGATTTCAGCTTTTAAAAAACCCAAACCAAAAATAATAAATAGGTGGAAGACTGGGTGGGTCCAGCCCGAAGAAGAGGCATGGGCCTGCCCTCCTGTGGTCCCACCACTTGCAGGAGGCATTGTTGGGGTGCAGTGTGTATCTGGCAGTGGCCAAGGGCAAAAGGCATGTTGTGTGTTCCAACTGTTGGGGAGCACACTCCTCAGCCTGCCCAGGAAGTTCTATGACAGGCTGCTGGAAAGGAGAGTTTGTCTGTTAGTTAAACATCAGATTCAAGAGGAACAAAACACTGGACCAGCTCTTTATCCTGTCAAGGATATTCAGCTATGTATGAGGATTTGCTCAGCCAGTATACATGTGTTTTGTGGACCTGGAGAAGGCATTCGACCACGTCCCTTGGGGTATCCTGTGTGGGGTGCTGCAGGAGCATGGGGTGTCTGGTCAATTGCAGCTAGAGCCTAGTCCACGTTCCTACCAATAGGACGGACTTGTAGCCAATTGGCAGAAAGCTTCAGAATCTCATCTCTTTTTTATGGTGGATGATGTGGTCCTGTTAGCTTCAGCAGATGGTGGCCTCCAGCTCGCACTAGAGTGGTTCGCAGCTGAGTGTAAAGCAGCAGGAATGAGAATTAGTTCCTCTAAGTCTGAGGCCATGGTCCTCAGCTGGAAAAGGGTGGAATGCCCACTCTGGGTCAGGGACAATTTGCTGCCCCATGTGGAGGGGTTTAAGTATCTTTGGGGTCTTGTTCACAAGTTAGGGGAGAGATGAGCAGGAGATTGGGGTGAGATGGATTGGGGCTGCTTCACTGGTCTGATTTTAACACATTAAATTCAAGATAATACAAATACACAGTAATACGCAATATTATTATTATAATATAATAATAACTATTTTTATGATTAGGGAATGGGAAAGAAAGTTACTGCTTCTCCAAGATGTTCTGGATGAGTGGTTAAAGGTGCAGACTACTTGGCTTTACCTGGAACCCATATTCAGCTCCCCGGACATTATAATTCAGATGCCTGAAGAGGGACGCCTGTTCACAACCGTTGACAAAACATGGAGAGACATCATGAAACAGGTTTCACTGGTAGGTGTTTTATTTATTTATTTATTTATTTTTTATCTCATTTCATTTTGTTTTTATTACAGATATAATTAGGGAACTTTCTGTGGAAGAAAATAAGCAGAAAGATCAGTTGCCATCTGCAGATTTCTTTCTTTATAGTTATTTATTATATTATATTTATATGTAAATGTACACTGTACATAGTTTCTTTTGCAACTTGCACTGGAGGGACCTCAGAATCTGAATTTCATTCCTGTCGTGTTTTACATGAGAAGAATGACAATAAAGCTTTTGAATCCTTGCATCCAACCACTGATGAAAAGGAAAACTCTGAAGGAGCATTGGGTTTCAAGGGCAGATAGTACCAAGATAAGGCCCATGTATTCACTTGTCCTTTGGTTTGAAATACAGATATATCTACAACTTTAAACTCAGCACACCCAGCTCAGGACAAATATATATTATTAGGAAGTTTACTCATTAAAATTTAAGGTTGTCTACTGTAATTGGACGAAATTCAGTGGGTCAGCATGCAGACACATAAACATGCACATTGAGAGAGGAAAAGAAGAATTTCATACATGTACACCCAAAGCAGAAAGGAGCATTCAGACAGAGGGAATGCGATAAGTGTGAATCAGTCCGAAACGGATAGGGTGCGAGACAGAAACAACAGAGTGGGGATAGAAAGTGAGTGTTGCAAGTGCATCCTCAAAGAGTTTCCAAAGGGTAATTGGCATCCTCAGTAGACCTGAAATGAGACACATCAATTTCAGGCAGTGTCCTCTGAAAGCCCAGCCTGACTGCACCATCAAATAGAAATTATGGATTTTGTCTGGAAGGGGCAGGGGTGTATGGAACCACAAAGAAAATGAGGTCCCCGAGGGACAGGGAGCTTACACACAGAGATGTTCATGTGTTTAGTCTAAGCTGCTTTGATATGTGTACACTGTGTTATTCAGCATGTTAGCGGAAATGCTGGTGCAGTACAGTTTACACTTGAATTTATGCTCATCCAGTTTCAGGAAAGTGGATCTTAAGAAGAAGGTTTGTCATTGTACAAGAATACAATGAAACTTGGGAATCTTAATTTCTAAAGACTATCTATAAAGTTTTTTCTTTCTTTTTTTTTAAAGGAATGAATAGTTAAATTAAAAAAAATACAATATAATTGTAATTATATTAAATACAATATAAAGTTAAAGCCGCAAGCGGCGTTGAAGGCCCTCGCTGCCCGTGAGCCTCCGCGAACCACAAGCAAACCGCCTTTGAGACCTGCAAATCCTCAGCGAGCTGCCTGCGAGCCATGCAAACCTCCAGCGAGCCCACTGAGAGCCGCCTCCACTGCCAAATGTAAAACCCGATTTTGAGCTGTTAATCTATGTGTTTCCACTAGGTGGCGCTAGACTGGCATTCAATAATGTCATGTGGATGACTTCAGGAGTGGGTCATTATCACACTTGTGAAGTTTGGTGCAGATTGGATGTGTCATTGGAATTGTGTTGCCACTAGGTGGCGCTGCGACTGTCAGTCAATAATGTCATATGGATGTGTGCACGGGTGGGTCATTATCACACTTGTGAAGTTTGGTGCGGATTGAACAATGACTGTTTAAATTACAGCACCTTCCTTGTTCCACTAGGGGCGCTAGAGGGGCATTCAATAATGTCCTGTGGATGTGTTCGGGGTGGGTCCTTATCACACTTGTGAAGTTTGAAGCAGATTGGATGCATCATTGGAATCCTGTTTCCAGTAGGTGGCGCTGTGACTGTCAGTCAATAATGTCATATGGATGTGTGCAGGGGTGGGTCATTATCACCCTTGTGAAGTTTGGTTCAAATTGGACAATGAGTGTTTGAATTAGAGCATGTTACTTGTTCCACTAGGGGCGCTAGGGAGCCATTCAACATTGTCACGTGGATGTGTTTAGGGGTGGGTCCTTATCACACTTGTGAAGTTTGAGGGCAATCGGACAAAGTATATGGGATTGAGAGGCAATCGAAATGTGAAGGCGAAGGATCGAAGCTCGCACACAGCAACCATTTAATTGTTAATAAAAGGGCAACTTTTGCTGGCAATTTCTCGCCATCTTCAACGTCTTAACAGACGCTACAATATATTCTAATGAGGGTAAGAACAAGTCATTTCTTCATTTTATATTTAAGCCCTTCATAAATCCTGCGTCCGCTGGGTGTTACCCCCCTCCCCCCATCGTAAGCTTTGTACACTCTGGAAAATGTCGATATTTGTGAAGCGTCCCTTACCTGAATAAATCCTCTGTTCACAGTCATCTTTTCTAGCTCCCTGGAAGTCCTGTTCTGACCACTTGCACTGTGTGTCTGCAACTTGACCACAGAACTCAAATTGTCCACAGAGCAGCCATCAGTTTCAAATTGAGCCAGATTTCATTCAAAGGATAATCATCATCATTAGAGCTAAGCCTTCGGCTACCAACAAGCAGTTTTCAACAGCTTACAGTTACCAAGCCTGAATGCAGTGCATCAGATTTACACAGTTCTGCACCGTGAAATCATACCCCAATGTGAACTTGCTGCAGTGTCCTGAGGCGTCACATCAGAGTGAGAACTTTCACTGAAAACATCCTGAACTGTGGCCCATGCCGTTGTATCATCTTGTTCTGGCCATCCAACACAATCTTCGCTCAACACTTGGCCCACTTGCCAGATTTGTCTTATTTTAGCTTTGTCAAAGAAAAATCAAACTATAGAATCACTATTTGGACACACTGGAGGAGATGCAAAGGCATAAGTGCAAGGGGACATGACAGGACTTCTGTGGAGTAACCTAAAAATATCAGGAGCAGTGAAAATGCTTCAGTGTTGCACTAGAACATGGTCTTTGAACAGGAGATAAGCAAAACCTATTTATTTATTTATGTATATAGGGCATTCTTCAGACTTTTTTTTTTTCAACTTTCTGAAAACACCTCAAATGTGCTTATATAAAATAATCATTATAATTTAGATCTATAAAATAAGCAGGAGTATTAAAACACTCTCCTTTCAGCACAGTAAGTCTGGCATGAATGTGAGATTTACTTTAATTTTTTTTCCTGAGCAGTGAACACATTGATAAATGATCACAGTTCAAGTTAGACTGCATACTGCTAAACATATGGCACTACATGGCTGATGACATGGCATATGGACACAGTTTGTTTATATGAAGTTAAGCCCGCCAGTTTAGTTTGCTCTTTAACTCGTAACATGATAATCAATCATTAAAACTAGCAGTTTACTTTTCCATCATCTTGACATAAAACATATTTGTGGCAATTTTAGAAACAAATTACTTGAAGCTTCTATTAAACCAGATTATTGGTATAAAATTTTCAACACTTTATTTCAGTGATGACTGTGAACAAGGCTAACTTGAAAAAAGAAAAATTTATATATATGTGTGTATATACACATATATATGTGTGTATATATATATAAATATAAATATATATATATATATATATATATATATATATATATATATATATATATATATATATATATATATATATATATATATAACACACACACACACACACATATGATGTGTTATTTGAGTTTTCCCTTTATTTTTTTGAGCAGTGCATATTACACAGTATCCCAACTTAATTGGAACTGTGGTCATAAATCATTTCAAACATGAATCGTAATTATTGCTGCAAAAATCATGATTTTCTGCTTTTCTGATCTCAAATTTTGTTCACTGTTAACAGCCAATTTACTGTTCTATTTTAGCACAGCATGAGGGCCTGACAGTGCACGCCTTCCCTTTATCAATAGCATTGATCAGTGATACATGAAATTAGAATCATCTCAACTACATATTATGATGCAAGTGTGAGCAAAGGCTATAGTTCAATTTCTAGTAGTTTTTGCCCAAGTTGCTGTCATCAGATTAGCCACTGGGTGCTGCTCAAGATCCACTCATCTTCCACCATCTTATAACGTCCCCATCTTAACTTAATTTTCCTTCCACCCTTTTTTTTTTTTGCTGTTCATATTAGTGTGCCACTTACTTACTATTGCAAGCTCAGTTACAAGTACAAACTGGGTAAATCAATTTAAAAGATTTATTTCTATGAACCTGCTTCCTTTTAACTATGCAGCACACCACACCCCAGTCCCTTCTAATGAGTTGAGGGGAGAAACAGTTTACTACTGTTTTCTAATATGCCGATAGATTTTGCCAGTAATAAATATTATTCAAAGACTTGTTCGTTTAATATTGCATTCACACTCATGTTGATGTAATAAAGGATAAAGATGATTTTGTCCTCATTGTGTGAGTTATGTAAACCTTTATCAACTGGGAACAGTTCTTACCCTTCACCAATTCACTTGGTGCATTAAAATTTACATTACCACACAAAATATATGCATTAAAAGATTGTTATCCATTGAACATGAATATTAAAATAGACCTGTTTTTACACTGTACTCTTAGATAAAGAAAAACACAAATGTAATAAAATCAATGAAAAGTTTCAAATGATTCACAGTTCATCAGTCAGGAGCCCTTTGCCAGTGTAACTGCATGCTGACAGAAATCAGATCAGACTTTCTGTTGGTGTATTATCTGCGTTGTTTTTGCTATTAAGCTTGAACATCTGATTTGGGCTTTAATTTGGGTTCAGTTATTGTATTTTATTTTTTCTTCTCACCTTTCCTAATTTAAGAAAACGAGTACCTCATTTTCAACTGTTCAAATCGCTCTTATTGTTTAAATGTCACTTGCATTATGTGGATGTACTGCAGTGGGGGACAAAACTTGGGGAAACTACTTTTGCTTGATATACTATTACAAGAAATCAAGAGTATTATGTGACATAAGATGATACAATATCTGCACCATTTTTACCTTTTAGGAATAATCTGTCATTATCTTGGGTTTCTTTTTGTTCTGTACATTCAGCCTTTGTTCAGTTTCCAGCCCTTTTTGTGCCACACCTCTGTTCAATTAGTCACTCAGCCCCCTCAGTATTTATAATTACAATACACTCAATTATTCCTCGTGTTTCCTAATTTTTAGTGTTTATAGTTTAATTTGTTGCTGTGGATTGCTATTTTTTTGTTGGACTTCCTCATGCATGGCCTCAGCCTGTTTATGGTTCGGTGTTTTGTCTGCCCCTTACTAGATTTGTTTGCTTTTGTGGTCGGCATTTATATGTCTTACCCCCTGCTTGTTCTGGGGAAAGAAAATTAGTCACTCAGGTGCACATTACCATCAGTAGGGAGGAATAGTTTGTTGTTGTGTTACTCCATGTTTATGAAATTTTGCATATCTTTACGATTTAAGGAGAAACCAAAACGCAGGTTTTCTGGCCAGGACTCAGACCCTGGTAACCATTAGACCAAAGGGTCTTCCATGTTTTTTCATGTTGATGCCACACTGGCTCTGCTCCTTCCCAACTATTTCATTCTATCCAGAAGATGATATCAGACTTCATTTCAGAACTGCCAACATTTTCATGTGAGCGGGTTAGATGTTCACTGTCCAACCTTGGAAATTAGACAGGCTTTTTATTTAGACGCTTCCTGGGGGTGACAGCTCCAGAGGATATTGAATTAGTGTACAGATGAGATGATATGAGAGCTGAAATATTTCAAAGGTGCTAGACATGCCTTAGGTGAAATCTCTATTGCTCTCTCCTGCCATAGATTTTTCTCTAGACTGTGTGTGACAGGTGGACCTCACTGTGGAGCATAAAGTCTTGTTAAAGGAAGAAATTGCAATGTTTTAGTGTCACCTTCAAAGCAGCAGTGACAACTCTTATGAAAAGCAGAAACCAAAACTAATGTGAATTTCTCATTGCCTCCTCAGATGTTAATTTTTAACGACTCATTTAGGCCTTGTACATGTGTTTCGTACTGTTATTTAGTCATGAACGTGGACACGGTGGCACTTTTCTCATCCATCACAGTAACTTAATTCATACTTAATGCTTATATTTTTGTTGTACTGTAATAGGCTGGTGACCTGTCCAAGATGCACAAAGTCAGCTTTTTAGTGTTTTATACTAATTTACTGACATTTGTGGTTACTAGCTACATACCAAGTATTTCTGTTCACCGGCTGCCGCACTTGAGCCTATTTTAAAGAAACTTCACAAGAAAAATCTGAGAGTTGCTGATGCATAAAGGGCTAATGTTATCACAGAACATTTGGGTTTGAAGAAATTTGGTCAGTAGTTTACAAAATCCAGCCACAGTAGATTCACATGACCTCTAGAAATACTGCACATAGGTCCTATAGGTCACCAGGAAATACTATTTCTTTGTGACTAGGACAAGATATATTTTTTAATTTTCAGGATTGAATGCAGGACTCAGATTGTCTATGACTTCTTCTGCTACTTCTCATACAACTGAAAGTCACGGTACCAAGGTTGTGACTATTTGGGAAACAGTTGTGATATAACTGCTGCTTTCTTGTAGGAATGCTTGGATAGTGTAACCAAGTGGAAAAATTTGTGTTCCAAATAAGCGAGCATGATAAACATGATCAGTTTGAATGTATGTTTCATACTAACTATCTTTGTAAATGTGCCGTAATGAGCTGACAGTGAAAATGAAATTGAATGAACCTTGACTGCAGACAAAGCTTTAAAGATGATTCTCTTCACTGTGGTGTGTAGGACAAGCACGTGTTGGCAGTGATAGCCATCGAGAAGATCCAGGAGAGACTGAAAAAGTCCAACGAGATTCTGGAAATGATCCTCAAAGGTCTCAATAACTACTTGGAGATGAAACGTCTCTATTTTCCACGGTTCTTCTTCCTCTCAAACGAGGAGCTGCTGGAAATCCTCTCTGAGACCAAAGATCCTACAAGGTAAAGAACTATACGTGTTCACACAATCAGATTAATATTTTTTATCACAATAATTTCAGTTGTGTGGGGTTGTTGCAATTGGACATCCCTTAGAGTCCAAACTAGTCTGACAATGGAAAAAAAAAAGAGTCAAAAATACACATAGAAACCAAACTAGCTTTGTAACACATAAAGCAAATAAAACGGGAAAAATCTCAGACCATTTTCCAATAAAAAAGCTATCGAAGAAATGCAGACAAGAAAATAGAAAACTGTAAAACAGTGAGTGGGGGCTAGCTACTATAAATGTATCATTAAAGCTCTTTGTTTTGTTGTGCTTACAGCAGCTATTTTACCTCCGTAGTTGTTCCCCAGAAATCCTCACTGATAATCAACACTTGGCTGGGTGTTCAGTTAATAATAAATATGATTTGGGGCAAAGATGTTCAAGCCTCTTACTCTCTTCCTGCTATTTCTGTTTCTCATTTCATTTTCATTCTGCTCTCCCTCAATCTCTCTCTGACTGCTGGGAATTCTCACTACTTCTGTACAGATTTACAATCATCAGCTCTTCTGTAAAGAAGGGATTTCAGCAGCACTGATGTGGATGGTGGGATTGTATAAGCCACAGAGGGGCAATTAATGGGGAAATTGGTGTTTTTGGTCGCTGCTTGCAATTCCCTGACAAAAAGGCTTACTTTAGTTTCAGGGACTTTGAAAATTGATGCACCCAGCTTTTCAGCAAATACCTACATTTTAATGGTTTAGCTCTGGAAACTTGCATAGTGACCCAACATTCCTTAGAATAGAAAAGAAGTATATAAAAAAAGGTGGATTTGGTGAGCATGTGATATTCAAGACTTGCTAACCAGCAAAAACAACTTGACCAAACCCTCTTCTTGGTGCTGGGGGTAAAGTAACTAGGGCCAAAGACAAATGTGAGATTTATAACCTAAGAAACCACAGGGCATGAAGAGTACTTAAATTAAGAAACTTGAAAGAGAGTCATCTCCTTGAAGTTTTATGGGTGCAAGTGCATGAAAATCCCCCAGCTAAATTCTGACCTCTTTTAATAAATGTAGTTATTTAATGCTAAAATAAATCATAGTCATTCACTTTCAGGGTGACCTTTTTATAAGTAACCTGACACTATTAAGACTTTAAACAAAGCTTGCTTTTTGTTCACCTACTGTAACAAGATGTATGTACTTACTTAGCAAACAAATTTGCCATTATTTCAGTCTATTGTGTCACCAAGTAGCCTGGTGTCTCGTGACATGTAACCTAATTACAAAAAAAGACAAAGTGGAGTCAAGAACAGTAAAATATATTCAGACTTCAACACAGTTATCTCATGTTGCGTTTGCTTTCTTGATCTTTTTCAATAGTTCACTTATTCAGGCTGTTCTATAATATACAAAGTTTTCTCATTCAGTACAACAAATGAAAGCACAGTTATAAACGCAGACTCATAAATCACCCTCATGGGACATGAGCATCAAATAAAACATGATTCTGTTGGCAAAAGTTTCTATTAGTAGAAAATTACATTGTTTAAGTAATAATACATTTTTGTGTTGCTTTAAATCCATTTGTTGAATTTCTTCAGATCTTCAGATAAAAGACAGAGAGAAGATTTATTACACAATGTCTTTTTATAGACAGCGAAATCAGAAGTTTTTAAACTGTCCACATGGGGACTTAAGCACATAACAACATAGAAATTTGTCTGGGTGATATTGATCCAGACACAGAGACAATTTACTCCATGTCTCACTGACTGTGTAGTAAATGAGGGATATCAGCAGCTCAACAGACAAAGCTGTGGTTTTGTCATTGTCTACAGTGGATTCATTAAAATCCAGGCTAAGCTTGACAAACAGGCTGATAGACAGTCACATATACGGCTATGTGTTAGTAAAGCTTGAGAAGTGATACTACGTTAGCCCATACAGGGCTGTGGACCTTAGAGTGATTCAGTTTTCTTGCATTCCTCTCCATAAGGGTGCAGCCCCATCTGAAGAAGTGCTTTGAAGGCATTGCTAGTGCGGTGTTCACTGATGTGCTGGATATCACCCACATGAAGAGCAGTGAGGGTGAAATGGTGCAGCTCCTAGATGTCATTTCCACCTCCAAAGCCAGGGGACAGGTGGAGAAATGGCTTTTAGAACTGGAGAGTGGCATGACTGCCTCCCTGCATAAGGTGAAGTCTGGATTTTTATTGCACTATTTTTGTAGATTAATTCGGTTTGAGAATTTGCTCTTATGTGTTGTTCCTGTTTCCAGCCAAAGCTGACCATGGATGTTCCATTCATGTTCCAGGCTGCACTGTGTAGCTTTCTAAAATCCCTCATGATACACAGTGATTTCAGTGATTTGCTGCTATTGTGGTCAATTGTAGGTAATAGGGGAGGCAATCGAGGCATACCCCAATGAGCTGAGGATAAACTGGGTGTGTGCTTGGCCAGGCCAGACTGTTTTGTGTGTTTCACAAGTCTACTGGACAAAGCTAATCCATGAAGCTATCAAATCAGGACAGAAGGTAATCAGCTCTATGTTTATTTGTATTTTTTTACATATATATGTTCTGAACATGGGCTGAACAGTTGACTGTTAACGTTCTCAGCAGAGGTGTGATGCCATAACCAGCTGTTGGATGGAAATAGCTCACAGATTATATTTTTCCTTTTAATATCCCCCAGAAATTCTTCACATTTTATTTTACAGGATTGAGGTCATATGCAGTCAATTATAGCACTAAGATAAATGTGGTATCTTGATTGTGGAGAAGATGAAAGTGACTGACAGTAGTTGTTTCAGAGATTGAAATTATGACCTTAAGTTTGTAGATGAGGTCTTGATAGTGTCCTCTCTCTGCCTTGATGGACTCTAGTTTCCTCTGCTTTCTGTAATGATGCTTCTACCCCTCAGGCTCTCGATGCTTACCTGGAACAAAACAACAGACAGATTGATGACATTGTGGGACTCGTACGTGGAAAACTGTCCCAGCAGAACCGGGTGACCCTTGGAGCCCTCGTTGTGCTGGATGTCCACGCCAGGGATGTGTTAGCCGTACTGGTGCAAAAGAGGATAAGTGACGAGAATGACTTTGAGTGGCTTAGCCAGCTGCGCTACTACTGGGTGGTATGTGAAAGGGGTGTTTTGGGAAACTGTACATTTATATGACCTCATAATAAAGTTGCAGTCATTTACTTCAGTACTCGGCATCACACCCTTTGCAGGAAAACCATCTCCAAACCAAGATGATCAATGCTGGTTTGCCATATGGCTATGAATATCTGGGCAACACCCCACGTTTGGTCATTACACCACTCACAGACCGCTGCTACCGGTAAAGCTACTGCAGTAATGTACCCAATACTTACTGTAACTACGCTGTTAGCTAGTTTCCTGTCTTTTTACTTCTTACACAAGAATTCTTCCTGCATTCTTGTCCAGTTTTCAAAATTGTCAAATTTTCCGTCTTTCTTTTCATCTTAAGGTGATATAATGTTATATCTCGACCAGAATTAATGCCAAAATGAGCCTTTCCTGAAGCAATGAGGCTTTGAAGCCAATTGTATTGATAAGTTTGCAATTTATTTTTTTATTTCCCTAAGAAGAACAAAAGCAGCTCACTCAACAGTTTATTTGGTCCCCATTTTTTTGTCCTTTTTCAGCACGTTGTTTGGTGCGCTCCACCTCCATTTGGGAGGAGCACCTGAAGGCCCAGCTGGCACAGGAAAAACAGAGACAACCAAAGACTTGGCCAAAGCTGTGGCCAAGCAATGTGTGGTCTTCAACTGCTCTGATGGTCTGGACTACATTGCTTTGGGCAAATTCTTCAAAGTGAGTAAATTAGTAAATGTGACTCAATCCCAGTTTATATACACTACAAAACTTGAGACCTAAGTGAAACGTGGCCCTCAAATTTTTTTTAACTTAAGATAGTTCATCAGAGGAAAATATTCGTATATGCTGTTTCCCTCTTCTTTGGATGGACGTGTGCTAGAACACACACGTCTACCTGGGAAAATCCCACCGGCATAACTATTAGCACTTCAAAGATGTAGATGATAGAAGACACAGGGGTAAAGTTTCTTTCTTACAGTATGTCCTCCTTCCTCCAGAATGGCACAAGCTGTTAAATGTCAGCCTTTACACACCCCTCCACACTGTCCTTAAAATTATAATGTGGCACAGTGGTGCAGTTGTCTGTTTTATATAAATATATGAATGTTGCTTCTGCCACAAGTCCCTGATGTAGCAAATGTAGAATATTAATATATATCCTTATAAAAATAGCAACACATTAATGGGCGAGTAAGGCTGCCTCAGTGAGCCACAGCACCTCTGCAGCCAGTCAGTGTCATGTGATTTATAAATGGTCAGAATACTAAAGTTCCTCATACATGACTGAAAGTTTCTCCCTAAAAATAGCTCAGATAACAAGTATGCTTTTGTGTATGTGATATTTTATTTCAAGCAGTTCTGAGTCTGTTCTGTGTGTGTTTGTGTGTGTGTGTGTGTGTGTGTGTGTGTGTGTGTGTGTGTGTGTGTGTGTGTGTGTGTGTGCGTGCGTGTGCGTGTGCGTGTGTGTGAGATCAGGGCCTTTTGTCCTGCGGAGCTTGGGCCTGCTTTGATGAGTTTAACCGCATTGACTTGGAGGTGCTTTCTGTGGTGGCGCAACAGATTCTCACAATACAGAGAGGTTTGTTTCTCTGCCTTTCTTTTCCTTTGATCTTTAAAAGCGCTGGCAGTACACCAGAGACAAATTTGACATAGACTCAGTAGTGAAAAAGCAGGCTTTAGACTACAAAAGAGTGTAACAGTGAACTAAGGCAATTTGTGTTGGCTGGTCAGCAGAATTTCAAACTCAGTTTCGTTTAGCAGTGTGACCTCTGTGTGCTATGGGTGTTGAGTGACTTGTGTCAGGATGATATCTGATGCCAGGATGTTCTTTTTTGCACTTGTACTTAGTCCTAGAGCTTTTCCTTATTTGAATTTTGGACCAAATAAAATTCCTTTGCCATAACTTGTCTGACCTAAGAAGGGTTTCTGCCAGTGCTTTACAAGCCCAGCTTCCTGTCTGGCCTCGGATGACCCCCTGCTGGGGTGAAGCACAGAGAGTTTTACTTTTTTTTACACAAAGACTATAACTTTAAGCTAGCTAATGCACGTTATTAGTCTGCTGTTGCTATTACCCATTTTAGACACATAAAACCAGCTTAAAAACTATAAATAATTTTAAAAAAAGAATAAAAGATGTTATAGCTTAAAACAATTTTAACTGTTTAGCTGATATCTGCTCCTTTGTGTCCACTGAATACAAATTAGAGTATACTGCATCATTATTTGTTGTATGTGAATGACATAAACCATGATGAGGTGTATTATAGTACAGGCTGTAAAATAGGAAATAAACTCCCCGGTGTATCTTTCTTTCCTGTCACCTACTGTGTGTGCAGAGATACACCTAATGCCAACAAAGCTGTGCTGCTCTGTCTGTACCTCTCAACTACTGTTATAGCATACTAATAGGCCTAACTGTTTCCAAATTGTCCTCCCCCATCACCCCCCCCCCACTGGCACCCCAGCGCTGGTCGAAGTCGGCATTGTTAACTTTTCTTGCTGGAACCATGCTAAATTGGGAGATTATTACGTTTCTTAGCCTACTGCTGTAAGCGCTACTATATCAATTCATATTTATATGTGCCTCTCATGGAAATGCGCTGTTAGGAAACTCTCTAAATCTGCAGTTGGATTGAATTAAAAATCCATTTGTAGCCGACTATATTGTTTCTAACTACACTCGTGCCCCCAGGAATCGCTGCCCACACTGAAATGTTGATGTTTGAAGGGACTGAGCTTAAACTGGATCCCTCTTGTGCTGTTTTCATCACTATGAATCCTGGCTATGCTGGACGGTCTGAGCTACCAGACAACCTCAAGGTACAAGTTGCTGTCATTGTTCCTGTTTTAATTGTTCAAAATAGGATTTTTTTTTTTTTGCTGGTAATTTAGGAAATTAAATTAGACTAAACTCTGTATACTGTACTTCTTGTCTAAAAGTAGCTCAAATTAGGTTAGCTTGTCTTGTGTTTCTCTCCAACTTTAGAACTACTTCAGTTCAGAATGTTTTGAAACATAAATCATGTTTTCATTTTGCACATCTTTTTTTTTTTTTTTTTTAAATATCAGGCTCTGTTCAGGACTGTCGCCATGATGGTACCAGACTATGCAATGATTGCAGAGATTGTCCTCTACTCGTGCGGTTTTGTTAGTGCACGACCCTTATCGGTGAAAATAGTGGCTACGTATCGACTCTGTTCTGAGCAGCTGTCATCACAGCACCACTATGACTATGGTATGAGAGCTGTCAAGTCTGTGCTAACTGCTGCTGGAAACCTTAAGGTATGTGAAAACAGATTCACACTGATGTGATGGGAGACTTTGTTCTTAATTAGAGCACCCTGGCTTTTGTGTTGTATTTGTTAGGAGCAACACACATGTCCAGCGTGTCGATATAACTGCCCTCTTCACAAAGCAACAAAGTTTAGGGGACATCTGTTAATTGTAGCTCCAGAAAATAAACTAGGTTTCATCCGCAGCTGTGAAACTGCCACTGCAGTGGATGAAGTAAAAGACAAAAAGTAAGGAAAGCATAATTGGGGTGCAACATTTCTCAGCTCTTGCTCATGAAAGTGGTGCTGAGCAACTTAAAAGGCAAACACTCACATAGCTGAGTGTAAGGAATTGCTTCATCCTCAGAAGAGATTTACTTGCATTTTTAATGCACAAGAAGTAAGTTTTAAGTCAGGTTAGGTTACAGTTGATAGTTCTGAGGTACTTTTTATATATATATATATATATATATATATATATATATATATATATATTTTTTTTTTTTTTTTTCTTCCCCGTGGAGCAATCTTTCAAACACAAGAATCTGAGTACTGGCCCATATTGGTGCATTTTAGAAACACAACATGACAAACTGTTTTGCAGAGTGCTGTAATTTGTGAGAGAGAGGAATGTGAGTCTTAGTGACCTTATGCATGTACACAATTTTTTTTTCGTCAGGTTCTCTGCAAACGTAGCAGACAAATTAGACCTGATATCTTTTAAAAGGTAGTTTTTTAATATGGGAGTTCCCTAGCAACAAGTGCTTATTTCTCTTTTTAAAGTATAACTAGAGTGCGTGCCAGTCACGTGGCAAAAAAATACACAAAACCCAGTATTCATTTTCTTTGTATTGCATATCTTCCTCTTATTCCATTGTTTGTGTGTTTTGAAAGTTTCATTTTCTTTTGTTCTCTTCCCTTCACCTTGGGGTTGTTTGCTTTACTGCAGCTCACCTTTCCAGAGGAGAACGAAGACACCCTGTTGCTGAGATCCATTATTGATGTCAATCTGCCCAAATTCCTGGACCGCGATCTGCAGCTATTTGAGGTGTGTGGCGCTCAGCTTGTCTTGATAAATGGAGCAGTTCGTGTCAACTGATGTCAGCCCAAGTTAATTCCAGTCAGTTCATCTGAACCCATGATGCACAAGGACAATTTATGTATCAGTCAGAGCATTTCACTGGATTATATATGTGTTTGCACGAGTGAATGAGTATGTACTGTGAGTTTTGAAGGTTTGTGTCATTTCTCTGTCCTCACTCTGAACATCAAAGTGAATGTTTTTTGTGTGTATGCTTGTTTGTTTCCATGTTGTGTTGTGGTTGGTATGTGAGGATCTATATATACAGTATATTCCATTATTCTATTCCAATATTCTCCAGCAATTATGTGCTTTTGTTTTTGTTTTTTTTCTTCATATCAGGGTATCACTTCTGACCTCTTTCCGGGCGTCAAACTCCCAAAACGTGACTACAACATTCTGCTGGAGGCCATTGAGGACAACTGCCGGCAAATGAACCTTCAAGTCACAGAATTCTTTGCTCAGAAAATCCTGCAAATCTATGAGATGATGATAGTGAGACATGGCTTCATGCTGGTGGGTGAACCCTTTGGAGGAAAGACCAGTGCTTACCGTGTGCTGGCAGCTGCCCTTCATGATGTCTCTAAGAAGGTAGGATGCTGCTTTAAATCTAACCAGTAGACTGGAATAGAAGGTAGAAGCTCTATTTGCAGTCTACTGACACTTGGAATTAATGGGGTGGTTTGAGTGGTTGAAGGATCATGATTGAAGAGAATGTCAACAACAGCATAAGTGGTGAAAAGTGGCACTTGGCCTTAAGTTGAATGGCATTTATTATGTTCACATGAGGTATTAGCAATCCTTTTCAATTTTTCTGGAAAAAAAAAGGAAAACAAAGCTCAGTTTTTAAGTGGTTGACAACGCTATTTTAATAGTTTTTAATAGGGTTTCCTGAGTCCATAATACATTAACTTAATCTGCAAAAGAAAATCCTAAACCTTTGTGTCAAGTAGAAATATATGTTACACTCAATATCCAAGGCTTATCTGAGCTACATGATTGTCCCAAGTAAACACATCCATCCACTTTGTCAGAACTGTAGTCTTTGTTTAGTAGTTATCGATCTCACAGAAAGGACCAGAACTGGCTTGTTGTATTTACATGGCTGAGAGGGCTGAGAGGCATCCCACCAAGGAGACAGATGAAGGCCTGCTGATGGAGCGCCTGGGAATGCCACATTTATCATCGTCATCCTTGTCGCTGCACATCCACTGATCATGTCCAACCTCCCTCCCCTCTCACTCCGTTTTTGTTTTTTTTCCCCAACAGTTTTTAACTCAAACTGACATCCTGTCTGAACTGCATCTGATGCTGTTTTTGCTTCTGTTCTTCACTTAGCGGGAATTCTGTCATACTGGCAGTAATTTTGTAAGCAATTGATTTGCCTAGGCAGGGACAGGTTGGTCAAGCGAGTGGCTGTAGAAACATATTTTCTTTGTTTTTGCCTCAACTTTAAAGTACAGAAAGCTTGTGGATAATCATGTAAATATGTTTGGTGCACATTTGCATGTGTCTGATTTGTATTTGTTTGGACAGCCTTTGTTTTTTCCAGTAATGATAGCATACATGGCTTTTTTGTGTTTGCATGTGTGTGATTGTCAGGGTCTGATGGATGAGAATGAGGTACAGATCACAGTAATCAATCCCAAATCCATTACCATGGGCCAGCTGTACGGTCAGTTTGACCCAGTCTCTCATGAGTGGTCCAATGGCATCCTTGCTGTCAGCTATAGGTCCTTCGCTGCCTCCCAGGTAAGACTGCTGCCGATGCAAAAACCTGCATAGTATTGCCACAAGATCATCTGATAAATTTCAGGTCAGAAACAATCAGTCAAAAAACAAACACAGTGAAGGAGTGGTTATTCAGCTACATGCTCCTTTAGAGGTGAACAGTGGTGAGCTGTGTGCAGCCTGGTTGTATACAGAGTTCTGACAGGAACCAAAAAATGTAACACAGAGAGTGGTTTGCTTGCTTCCCACTAGTCTTTAGTTGTTACTCAGTCAAGTCATAGTGAACTATGTCAGGTATCTGAGAACCAACCAAGCAGAACTTCAAAACCAGCTGACCCTGTGCATAAGTGTTCTTTATTTTCCTTCTCATATTTCCTCTTCCAGTGTCCAACACCATATTAAACATGACCAAAGTATCAGATTATGCTGTCAGTTTTCATGTGAGACAAAAGCTCAGTTTTTTTTCCTGCTCCTTGCTCTGTATGATGCCAGTGAGAGGGGATGTCCCTAATATACAGGTGCTGGTCATAAAATATCATGAAAAAGTTGACTTATTTCAGTAATTCCATTCAAAAAGTGAAACTTGTATATTATATTCATTCATTACACACAGACTGATAAATTTCAAATGTTTATTTCTTTTAATTTTGATGATTATAACTGACAACTAATGAAAACCCCAAATTCAGTATCTCAGAAAATTAGAATATTGTGAAAAGGTTCATTCAATATTGAAGACACCTGGTGCCACACTCTGATCAGCTAATTGACTCAAAACACCTGCAAAGGCCTTTAAATGGTCTCTCAGTCTAGTTCTGTAGGCTACACAATCATGGGGAAGACTGCTGACTTGACAGTTGTCCAAAAGATGACCTTTGACACCTTGCACAAGGAGGGCAAGACTCAAAAGGTCATTGCTAAAGAGGCTGGCTGTTCACAGAGCTCTGTGTCCAAGTACATTAATAGAGAGGCGAAGGGAAGGAAAAGATGTGGTAGAAAAAAGTGTAAAGCAATAGGGATAACCACACCCTGGAGAGGATTGTGATACAAAAGCCATTCAAAAATGTGGGGGAGACTCACAAAGAGTGGACTGCAGCTGGAGTCAGTGCTTCAAGAACCACCACGCACAGACGTATGCAGACATGGGTTTCAGCTGTCACAGTCCTCGTGTCAGCCACTCTTGAACAAGAGGCGGCGTCAGAAGCGTCAGGGCTAAAGACAAAAAGGACTGGACTGCTGCTGAGTGCTCCAAAGTTATGTTCTCTGATCAAAGTCAATGTTGCATTTCCTTTGGAAATCAAGGTCCCAGAGTCTGGAGGAAGAGAGGAGAGGCACAGAATCCATGTTGCTTGAGGTCCAGTGTAAAGTTTCCACAGTCAGTGATGGTTTTGGGGTGCCAAGTCATCTGCTGGTGTTGGTCCACTGTGTTTTCTGAGGTCCAAGGTCAACGCAGCCGTCTACCAGGAAGTTTTAGAGCACTTCATGCTTCCTGCTGCTGACCAACTTTATGGAGATGCAAATTTCATTTTCCAACAGGACTTGGCACCTGCACACAGTGCCAAAGCAACCAGTAGCTGCTTTAAGGACCATGGTATCCCTGTTCTTAATTGGCCAGCAAACTCACCTGACCTTAACCCCATAGCAAATCTATGGGGTATTGTGAAGAAGAAGGTGCAATATGGCAGACCCAACAATTCAGAAGAGCTGAAGGCCACTATCAGAGCAACCTGGGCTCTCGTAACACCTGAGCAGTGCCACAGACTGATGGACTCCATGCCATGCCGCATTGCTGCAGTAATCCAGGCAAAAGCAGCCCCAACTAAGTACTGAGTGCTGCACATGCTCATACTTTTCATGTTCATGTTTTTCAGTTGGCCAACATTTCTAAAAATCCTTTTGTTGTATTGGTCTTAATTAATTTTCTAATTTTCTGAGATACTGAATTTTGGGTTTTCATTAGTTTTCAGTTATAATCATCAAAATTATAAGAAACAAACATTTGACATATATCAGTCTGTGTGTAATGAATGAATGTAATATACAAGTTTCACTTTTTGAATGGAATTACTGAAATAAATCAACTTTTTCATGATATTCGAATTTTACGACCAGCACAGTTTCAGCCCAATCTGTCAGCGCAACCTGGCAGCACACATTCAGACTCAAGTGGTGTGTGTGTGTGCAGCTGAGCTCTGCACAGGCAGAATGGTTATTGGTTGAATTATTCTGCTATCTTAGCTGTTGCTTTGATCCTTCAGCTCTGCTTACTGCACCTTAAGAAAATACACTAAAATAAACAATTGCATGTGCGACTATTCAGATGATGAGAGTTCTTGACTTTTTTTTTCGTTCAGCCGCAGAGCGCGAGTGACAACCATTTTCAGAATCATCTGAGCTGGACACTTAGTACTTATTTCTGGCTGTAGCTGGGTGTGAGATGAGTGTGCAGGGATCATCTACAAAGTGCAAAAGGCAAAAATGGAAAACTTAAACAGTTTAGTGTCACCAAAGTAATTTTACACATCACTGGGCTCCGGTTGGTTATGCTACAATCTCTTTTTTTCTTTTTTCAAAAGGCTTTTTCATATTTAATTTTATTAGAAGTCTTTTTGGATAACTTTAGTGGTATACAGTGTCACTGCACACATCAGTGGTCTTCTGATGACTCTATCAGTATATATCAGCAACCAAAATCCTGCATTTCAACATTCTGGTCATTAATTGCAACCTTACTTTGTGTTTGGGACCTCTCAGCATAACAATTTTGCTTCAAATTGTGCTGAAATGATTTCTTTAAGGTATGAAGGTATTATTTCTTGTGTCTTTCAGAACCCCAACAGAAAATGGCTCATCTTTGATGGTCCAGTGGATGCTGTGTGGATTGAGAATATGAACACCGTACTTGATGACAACAAGAAGTTGTGCCTGATGAGTGGTGAGATCATTCAAATGTCGCCACAAATGAGCCTCATCTTTGAGCCCATGGACCTGGAGGTGGCATCACCAGCCACGGTGAGAGGCACTATTAATTTTTATCAAAAAAAAAAAAATGCATTGTGTATGCAGAAAGTTAATATACTACAATGCTGTTTATTCCAGATTAGCTCACATAAAATGAGTTTAGTAAAAATGTTTTGAAGGAGAAGAGAGCAAAACAAAGGAAGACTCGAAGAAAAAGTTGAGCTATTGTCATAGCCTTGGTGTCAGCAGCATCGGCGGCATCTGTTCCATAAGAACTTTAATGTTGGCCATAACTTCTATAATGTTCCAGCTAGACCACTCAAAGTTTACACAATTGTTCTCTGTCACAAGGACTACATGCTGACCAAGGGCCATAAGGCTGTCATGCACTGTTACTTATTTATCCCCTTTTTTTACTTTGAAATTCAACAAAACTAACATTGGCCACAAAAACTACAATGTCAGTTTGGGAATTGGTGGATCGCATCTATACAAATATCCCACCTGAGAATATGAGAGCAGGCGTATTTGAGAGCTGCTTCAGTGACCACAAGCCAGTGTGCTGTTTTGTACAGAATATAGCTGGCTAAAAGCAAGTGTTCCAAAAGAATTGAATATTGTTCCATATTGACTTTACTGTCACAGCACTTTGATACATATGTGGCTTTTAGCATAGCAGCCTCACCTACAAACCCAACAGACTTGTTGTTATTCTGTTTACAAGGGAAAGCCAATCAGAAGAAAGCCTTAAAGGGAAGGTGGTCTTAAGCCAAAAAAAAACTTTTTTCAGGCAGGAGATGAACCGAGGGGCTGCACCAAGGCCTAGCACAATATGAATAAGGACTGAACATGAGGTCACCTTGAAGTTCAGTCACTCACAAGTTTATTTTTTAATTGAGAAATTATATTGTTTCATGTCTCAGCCAATCAGAATGACATATTTTTCTGTTTTGTGGTGTGAGCTAATATGTCAAGAAAAGATATGTTACATTTTATTCATCGGGATTTCAGCCCCCCCTTTGTTCTCTTAAAATATCTGCATGTATATCGGATATGATCTTCTACACTACCTAACAGTATATGTTTTGTGCTACACTGCTGTCTGTATGTCACATCTAGTTTCCAGTACTGCATACTAATTTTTGATAAGGAGCCTATCATAATTATGAGTGAGGGTTTATAGTTAATATTATTTACAAGCAATATTCTTGGGCGTTACTAAGGATGCTCATTTACACGTGTGTTTTCTGATGTGTGGCAGGTGTCTCGCTGTGGTATGATCTACATGGAGCCCCATATGCTTGGCTGGCAGCCTCTTATGCTTTCCTGGTTCAATACCCTGCCTCCTGCAGTCAGCGCCACACACAAAAACCTCATCACTGCCCTCTTTGACCGCATACTGCCAGCCTGCCTACAGCTCATTCGAAAGGCCACCAAGGTACTTAGAAACTTTCTCAACACTTTCAAGCTGCCAGTACTTCGGTTTGAGAGCAGGGTAGTGACATACAGCAAATGGTCCAGTCAGCCAGGAATTGAACAGACGCTGCTTGGGGCTTTGGCATGATTTCTTTTACAGGTTTTAGAATTAGGAATATTCTTCTAGTTTTATGCTTCGGTTACTTAGAGCAGTTTATTGTCTCAGTTGCCTACTGTACTAACAAATGAATGATTTCTGAGTGTGGTTTGACTTTTTTTTTTTTAAAACATCATTCCTCTTCAAAATGTGATTTTAGGAGCTGTCTGCAACCTCTGACACCAATCTAGTAAAGTCCCTCATGAATTTGATGGACTGCATGATGGATGAATTTCAGGATGAAGCAAAGATAAAGAACATGGATGAGAAAGATGTTTGCTCCTGGCTCGAGGTTTGTGTCCATGCTGCTGCTGCTAATGCTACTAATTACTTATTGTAGTACTATAAAAAGTGGTGACATATGAAATAACTAATGGTATTTTAAAGAAGTCTTTCTTGACTTTTGGTATTTTAGTACAACCCTACAAGATGGCTTTACAGTGCAGTCCACAATATACAGTTTTCACTTCCCACTTGCTCTAGTCTCAGTGCAGGTCTACACCTCTTTGATATGCATAATTCAGCATACAGCATTTTGGCTAATTAGTAGATATGACACAGTGCAAACAGAAAAAGTCAAACTCACGAGAACTTAGAAATACTGAACCAATGTCAGAGATCTCCAAGACTCCCCATTGTGTCTGTTCTCATTTGATCACATTAAAAAGATGCAGTGTGCACTTGAACATACCACAAACACTGCACAGACTAAATCTGAATCCTGTTATATACTCAGAATACAAATTGAGAATATGTCTCATAAAAAAAATGTCACTGTCGAGTTTTGTTTCGTGTTGATGCCGTGCCTGTGATGTTGCTCTTGGAAGCAGAGAAATGCATACATGAACATAAATGGAGAGAAAAGGTGTGTGTGTGTGTGTGTGTGTGTGTGTGTAGAACTGCTGTTTAGAAACTGTTTCTAAAATGAGACTGAAATAGAAAAAATTAAAACTGTAGTTTAAAGTATTAAAATGTAAAACTAGAAAATGTATTTTCTGTAATCCATAACTCTGAGATAACAATACAGATATACTACAAGAAGAAAAAAATTCCTTTGTCATTCTAAATTTACTGTGTTAATTGCCACACAGGCCCACAAAAAACAAAAAAGTTTTAGCAGATGAGCCCTTTCGTCTCCCCCCTGCATGGGTTCCAATTGATTTTTTTGCCTCTGAATCATGTCTTTTGAAAGCACTACTATTATCCCCCTGTGGCATACTGCACTGATGAATGCCTTTCAACCCTCTCTCCTATGTTTCTCAGCTAGTCATTATCAAAGTCTTGAATTAATCAGCTTTTTAACAGCAGGAGCTATCATGAGGCTGCTAAGCCTCATTTCCAATTCCTACAGTATCCCCTGCTGTTTCTTTTTTCCTAACAAAGGTCCTTTCTTTTTGGATTTTGTTTTTTGTCTCATTTAATAATCTGTACACTACTTGAGGCATTTGCATGGTTGCAGTACATTTAAATCAATATAATGAGCACAGCCCTCTCTATAGGAAAATCATTTACCACAAATCCTATATGTGCACAGAGATTTTTATTTTTATGCTAGACTGGCAACTGTGTGTTACAGGGTAACTGTTTACCTTCTTATCCTCACCAGCAGAGTATGTAGTCTATGCAGCCATTCAAAAATAGTCAGTGGGTAAATACTTGAAAAATAAATACTTCAAAGTCAGTATTTGCTATGACCACTTTTATTCTTCAACACATCTTTGAAGCTGCCTGCCCAATGTTTGCACATAGTCCAGGCTTTGGTTGCCTAGGTAACCTTCTAATTTATTTATTACCAGGTTATATGCCAATCAGTGGTATCCTGTGCCTTCTCTTGGTAGTGACTTGCCTGGAAGTTCAGACAAGTTTATTTTGTGTCTCCACCGGTTAGTTCGCCTGTAGCCACTTGAAGTCACCTAATGTCCACGTTCTATGGTCTCTGGTCCTGTGAAGTACGTCCACTGTCAATGCAACTTTAGACAAGCTTTCTTGTAAATCCATAGCAGTCTTCAGGAATAGCTCTCTAGTCTTCTTTAAGGACATTCAGAGCTCTTCTGTGGATGTTGGCTGCCTTTTGTTCTGCTCTCTGACAACATCCACAGAAGAGCTCTGAATGTCCTTAAAGAAGACTAGAGACTCTGAGGAGACCAATCCATGACGTGCAGAGTTCCACCGTGTGTGTTTTCCATTCAAACTATTTATGTCTCTCCACCTTGTTTAATAGAAGGCATTCGCTATTGTATCTCTCTCCTGATCTCTGTACATATTGTCAACAATTTCAACCAAAAATGGCAAATTTGTATTCATCGCTTTTTCACAAAAGCAGCTAATGTCCAGAGAAAATTTTCAGAAAGCCTGGAGAACTATTGCAAGACCACTTTAAACATAACTTTGTAAACATAACCTTTCTTGTCAAATTTTAAAGTTGTTAGGATGTCTCTTTTCAATGTAATTTATTGTGTTTTTGGTGAGTGGGATGTGATTATATTTAATGGCTGTTTTAGTGATCATATATGGTTTAAAAAAGATGTCTGTTTTGGCTAAATTTGGACCAAATCAGATGGACTATAAACATAGTTCATATTTGTGTCTTTGATGACTGGACGACCAAATTTAGACTGGAAATCAGTGTCCATGGATGTCTGGTGCTTGTTCTGTAGGCTTTATCAAAAGCTCATAAATGTTAGTCAACAATCCCAATTTACTGAGTAGTAGTAATTCTTTTTTTTTTTAATGCACTTTGAGCCTTCACCATTGATTTGGTGAAATATATCCACATTATGTACACATACTGATATGATAGGCTTTAGCAGTGTAAATCAGTGATGGTGGTCCTTTTCTTTTACACAGGGCATGTTTGTGTTCTGCCTGGTCTGGTCAGTGGGGGCCAGCTGTGATGATTTGGGCCGGGTCAAGTTTGATGCGCTGGTAAGAGAGGTGCTGAATGGCCCTTTAAGTAAGGAGACAGCAGCCCGACACGGCATTCTGGTTTCTATGGAGGCTCCACGGACACAGCTGACAGTTCCCTTGCCCACTGAGGGAACACTCTATGAGTATTGTTTCATTAAAGAGGTAAGAGTGCTTTAGATGCTGTCGTGCAAATTTCACCTGTGCTTTATATTATTCAGGGTTAGGGTTAGAATAAAAGCAAGATACTCAGAGATGAAACAGAGAAATTGTATTGCTTTTTCTGAAAAGTGTCCTCTGATCCTAATGGCAAATGGTTTTGGAAAAGTTGGGGTAGGGCAGATGTACCACTGTGATGTGTTCCCTCTTCTTTTCTAAGTGCTGTGTAAGTGCTTGGGAACTGAGGAGAGCAGCTGCTGCCATTTTGAATGTGAAATGCTTTCCTTTTCTTGCTTGATGCAAGAGTTTAGCTGCTCAGAAGCCTCCTGGCCACTTCATCAAATTATTATTATTATTATTATTATTAATAATATATAACTATCAACAATCAATAATAGATAGTATATGTGCCCAACACTCATTGAGCTTTATAGCTTAAATGCAAGTTTTCACCATTTGATCGTTTCTGTGTTAGGGCCCAGGGAGGTGGGAGCTTTGGACAGAAAAGCTAAAGGCTGCTCCCCCCATAGGCAAGGACATGCAGTTCAATGAGATCATTGTTCCCACTGAGAACACAGTACGCTACATGGCACTGATGGAGCTCCTCGTCACTCACCAGAAGCCCACTATTTTCGTCGGTCCCACTGGGACTGGCAAGAGTGTCTACATTACAGTAAGTTGTGCAATGTATGTTTTGTATAAATCTAACCTTTGGAAAGCACTACAGTATTTTTTTTTAACACAAACCGATATGAGGTAATATATACAATATATGTAGGTGACAATGAAAAGTATTTGCTTGAATATTAGTAGACAAGAAGAGTCCCTCAACATTTTTATTATAAAATGATGTGATTATTTAGTGCTTAATGTGTATTTATATTTACGAAGACTTTTTAATCTGAAGTTGATAGTTCTCTAAGGTAATAACAATTCACATTATTGAAATGTTTAAGGTTGTCATTTAATACATCCTTTGTCAAGTCATGCCTACCCACCCTGCGTCCCATCACGGTCAACATTATTAGCAACTACTTAAAAACTAGCATGGTACACTACATGGGAGTTTGCCCATCCAGTCTGCATGTGGTTTGTGGACTTGGAGAAGGTATTTGACCGCCAACCTTGGTGACGTCAGAATCTCATCTCTGCTCTTTGCTTTTGATGTTGTCCTGTTGGCTGCAAAACAATAAGACATTATGAATGGGCAAATAGTCTTTCACAGCACTGTATATATCATTATGTAGTGTAGTATAGTGATATATGCTACACTGTATATACATAGTGTATTCCATAATACTATCGAAAAATTACATAGTATAAAGATAAAGAGTCTGCTTGCGCCATTTCATTAAATATATATATTTTAAAAAGCCCTACTCATTCTGATGGGGTCAGTTAAGAACTTTTTTCAAATTTGACAGATTATTATTATTTTTATTTTTTTTAAATAAAAAGACCCAACACAGAACTGGGATATCTGCCTGAATACCAGAAGTCACCAAGACCTCCATGAAATTGCCATTATTAAATGTTTAATTTATGTTAAAATTAAATATGACAATTATCTCATGTCCTATAAAGCAGTTTTTAATAGCATGAATTAGTTATCAGATGCAGACAAATATTGCCATTGACAGCATTACTACCTAAGACGATTAAGCATTAATTCATAAGATTTGCAGTCCCAGCCTAGAGCTAAGTGCTCTGAGCACACCAGTAATTTGGAGGCAGCTACAGAAGCCAGGTGTGAAATGACCACCTTAGAGGAATATATAGTATCTTTCAGCAGTGCTTTGACTATTTATATCAAGGACTAATCCCTCCTCCATCCCTTTGCTTCATTAGTTCATCCATTAGCAAGTTCAAACTTCAGACTTGGGGGGTGAGTGGAGATCATCTCACTGGGGAGGGGGGCCTGCCTTGTTCTCCACTTCCTGCGTGTCTGCCCAGTGATGTGGCTGTGTCCCGTGTCATAATCAGCAGACCGCGGCAGAATCCTAAATCTGGCAGAAGTGATAAGCATTCAGACTATGTGAATATGTATGGCACTGTGCCCGTATTTGCATCGTCAACCTACTTAAAGCTCTGTCACCTGCCCCACACTAATCTGGGGTGAGACAGAGACAAGCGGTGCTGCTGGTCTATAATTTAGACAAGAGGGTGATGCACTTTCTCTACATCTTGTGATTATTCACATCACAAGTCCCCTTTGATTATGCAGCTCATTACTCAGATAATTTGAAAACTTGTATATGACCATTTTATGCTTATGCAGAAAGCAAGCTGGGGATGTGCTCTGAACCTAAAGATAAAATCCTAATGAAATGCAACAGATTTCTATGTATTCTATGTTCTCTGTCCATATAAACGGAGAAAGAGATTTGTTCAAAAGGCACTAGTTATTCTGGGCTTTTAGTTAAATGTCCGTTTTGGAAACTCATGTAGATTGAAAAAGTCATTGATTTTGCCATTTTAGCCTGTGTAATATCATCCTTAGGGAGGCAACTCATTTGCCACTTCATTTCAGAGTCATTTTCATGGTTTAACTGAGACCCAATTTTTATCTAATGAAATATGTACTGAAAGCTGCGTTTAATTAGATTAAAAAAACATATAATGAGCATTTATTCAAATCAGACTGAAATTATGTGTACTTGTAACAGGTATCTTTGGCATGCTAATTCAAAATAGGGTGAAAATGACCACTGCAGTGCTCATTTTTCAAGTATGCCGTAATCACAAGGTTATAGAATAGAATAGAAAGCTGTTATTGTCATCAAACATGGAATATGACAAAAATCTAGCAGCTGACAATTCTGTGCCTTTTCTTTATAAAACCAACACAAGACAGATCTAAAACCAGTATACACTGCTCAAAAAAATAAAGGGAACACTTAAACAACACAATATAACTCCAAGTAAATCAAACTTCTGTGAAATCAAACTGTCCACTTAGGAAGCAACACTGATTGACAATCACTTTTACATGCTGTTGTGCAAATAGAATAGACAACAGGTGGAAGTTATTGGCAATTAGCAAGACACACTCAATAAAGGAGTGGTTCGGCAGGTGGGGACCACAGACCACTTCTCAGTACCTATGCTTTCTGGCTGATGTTTTGGTCACTTTTGAATGTTGGTGGTGCTTTCACACTCGTGGTAGCATGAGACGGACTCTACAACCCACGCAAGTGGCTCAGGTAGTGCAGCTCATCCAGGATGGCACATCAATGCGAGCTGTGGCAAGAAGGTTTGCTGTGTCTGTCAGCGTAGTGTCCAGAGGCTGGAGGCGCTACCAGGAGACAGGCCAGTACACCAGGAGACGTGGAGGAGGCCGTAGGAGGGCAACAACCCAGCAGCAGGACCGCTACCTCTGCCTTTGTGCAAGGAGGAACAGGAGGGGCACTGCCAGAGCCCTGCAAAATGACCTCCAGCACGCCACAAATGTGCATGTGTCTGCACAAACGGTTAGAAACCGACTTCATGAGGATGGTATGAGGGCCCGACGTCCACAGATGGGGGTTGTGCTCACAGCCCAACACTGTGTAGGATGCTTGGCATTTGCCAGAGAACACCAGGATTGGCAAATTCGCCACTGGCGCCCTGTGCTCTTCACAGATGAAAGCAGGTTCACACTGAGCACATGTGACAGACGTGACAGAGTCTGGAGACGCCGTGGAGAGCGATCTGCTGCCTGCAACATCCTTCAGCATGACCGGTTTGGCAGTGGGTCAGTAATGGTGTGCAGTGCCATTTCTTTGGAGGGCCGCACAGCCCTCCATGTGCTCGCCAGAGGTAGCATGACTGCCATTAGGTACCGAGATGAGATCCTCAGACCCCTTGTGAGACCATATGCTGGTGGGGTTGGCCCTGGGTTCCTCCTAATGCAGGACAATGCTAGACCTCATGTGACTGGAGAGTGTCAGCAGTTCCTGCAAGATGAAGGCATTGAAGCTATGGACTGGCCCACCCGTTCCCCAGACCTGAATCCGATTGAGCACATCTGGGACATCATGTCTCGCTCCATCCACTGACGTCATGTTGCACCACAGACTGTCCAGGAGTTGGCCGATGCTTTAGTCCAGGTCTGGGAGGAGATCCCTCAGGAGACTATCCGCCACCTCATCAGGAGCATGCCCAGGCATTGTAGGGAGGTCAAACAGGCACGTGGAGGCCACACACAATACTGAGCCTCATTTTGACTTGTTTTAAGGACATTACCTCAAAGTTGGATCAGCCTGTAGTGTGTTTTTCCACTTTAATTTTGTGTGTGACTCCAAATCCAGGCCTCCATTGGTTGATAAATTTGATTTCCATTGATGATTTTTGTGTGATTTTGTTGTCAGCACATTCAACTTTGTACAGAACAAAGTACTCAATGAGAATATTTCATTCATTCAGATCTAGGATGTGTTATTTGAGTGTTCCCTTTATTTATTTTTGAGCAGTGTACTATAAAATAAATGTAAAACCAATATAAATTTAAAACAGAAAGCAAGGAGTTACAAATAAATAAATAAATCTAACAAAAATATACACTATACACTAAATATACCAAATATTGCACAGATGCCAGTTGTGTAGAGACAAATATGTACCAGATATTATATTGGATGTACTAAATGTAGCACAGGGTTGAGGAAAATAAATAATTATGCCAGATATTCACAGTAAACAGTGGTCTGTGAGTGGGGCAGCCAATGATCTTTTCTACAGTCCTGGTGACCCTCTGCAGAGCAGAGCAGGCAGCAAACCAGTCACATCAGCACGGGCTCTATGGTGCTCTGGTAGAAGGACACCTACAGATTCTCCTTCAGGTGGTTCCTCCGCAGGACTCACAGGAGTGGAGTCTCTGCCAGACCTTTTTCATCAGTGCTGCTGAGTTGGCAGACCAGGTGAGGTCCTCAGAGATGTGGACACTCCCATCTCTGCCTCCTGAAGTCAATGACCATCTCTTTGGTCTTAGTGGTGTTCAGCTCCAGCTTGTTTTTGATGCACCACCCTTCCAGCTCCTGTATTTCCTCCCTGTAGGCTGTTTCATCCCCCCCAATGATCAGGCAAACCAATGTGGTGTTGTCTGCGAACGTGATGATGGTATTTGAGGGGCTGATGGGGGCACCATCGTACATGTAGAGGGCAAACAGGAGGGGGCTCAGCACAAAGCCCTGGGGGGAGCCACTGCTTACATTTCTGTAAATATTACTATTGCTTTGTTCATGACATACCCAGTTCTTCATAAATCACTTTTATGATTTTAATAAATTATAATAAATGTAAATCTTTATACAGTATAAACTCTCCACTGACTGCAGCAACATTTCTCTTTGTATCTGTTTTCACAGTGTGATACTTTGATGCAATGAAATGAAAGGAGTGCAGTTTATTGTACGTTAAAGACACGCTATAATGTCAACACATTAAATGACTGAAAGACATTTTACTCAGATGTGTTGGCGTAGCTATCACCCTTTCTAGTGAAATGTCTTTAAACTTTCAGCAAAGTTAGATGACCAACTAAAAGTTATAAGATTTAGCCACTGTGATTTAAAGAAATAAGCAATATGGGTGATTTTAATATTAATTGGGATATAAAGAATGAAACAAACAACCTTAAACAGATCACTGATCTTTTTCATTTTAAACAACTAATAGAATAGTGTACTAGAATAGCATCTTATTTAAAAACCAGAAAGAAAGATTAAAATTTTATTTTTTGACTGGGCTTTCAGACCATAATGACATTTTCTTTTCATGAAATCCTACATAATTGTTTTTAAAACTATAAGCTCACTTAAAGGTATGTCAAAATGTGAGGCTGTCCCAAAGAGTCAGCAGCAAATCCTTGAAATAGCTCTACAAGGGACTGATTGGAGTAAACTGATTTCAGATGGGGACATAAACAGTGAGTGTAATTTATTTCTTAGAAGAATTAATAAAGTCATGGTGTCATATAAAAAAATAAAAGGAAAGGGAATACGCTTCCTTGGCTGAATTATGAATGCAGGAAACTGATGAAAGACTGCTTAAAAAAAAAGCTTGAAGTCGGGTTGAAGTCTTATTACAGACAAGCAAAAATTCACTTTTATGAGGAATAAAGTAATGCAAGGCAAAGAGGGGGCTGGAAAAAGAAATCTGGAAAAATATTAATAAACTACTATGCAGTAAAAAAAAGAAAATACTACACCAAAGATCTAGAACTCCAAATAATAATTTATTATTAATTTATATAGTTATTCAATTCAATTTTATTTTATATGATTTGTATATCGCCAAATCACAAAACACTTTGCACCCCCAGCAAACTGTGTGTTTGTAGAAAAAGTAAAATGTTTGCTGCATGGAAATGCTTGCGTGGTTGGTGTCTTTTTAGATTTAAAGAAAGCATTTGACTCTGTCAGTCAACAGCTCCTTTTAAGCGCCTTAAGGCGACTGTTTGTTGTGATTGGGCGCTATATAAATTAAATTGAATTGAAATTGAATTGAATCTAAATTAGTAGTTTTTTATTTTTCCCAAAAAAGTTATTGCGTGGATTAAATCAATCAGTCATTTTCTCACAGAAAGCAATGTGTATGTATTGCTGGCAACAAATCTCCTTGCTTTGAATGGTCTATAAGGGACACACAAGATCCACTTAATGCATGCCAAAATGTTAATATACAAGCATATGCAAAGAAGCAGTAATCTTTACACATACAAAAGACTCCCAAGAAGCATCGCTAATTCTTACAGAGGCATTGACTCATGTCCAGGAGAGGCTTACTAAATCATGTCTCTTATTAAACACTAAAGCAATGGTGTGGGGTTGGCACTAGTACTACTACTACTAGAGGAAACTGTGAGGTGACAAACTGTTGTCAGTAAAGGGAGCTACATATTGGAATAACTTACCAGTGGCAATAAAGGAGCCCTCTACATATCTCACATTTAAGGCACATGTCAAACAATGGCTGACGGTAACCCAGCTCTGTGACCATGATGTGTTATTTGTGTTTGTTTTTGTATGTCTGTATGCATTTCTTTGTTGATTTTAAAATTGCATGTGTGATCTGCCCTGGGACTACAGATCTAAATTAGCAGTTTTGCTATAATCTGGAATGTTTACATCTCATATTTTTGTTATACTGATCTCCATTAATATGCGCTAAATAAATAAAGATAGTATATTGTTTACAGTACACTCCCATACCATGAGATTTGATGATAACTTGTGTTCATATTTCAAATATCTCTTCCCTAGGACTTCCTATTGAATAAGCTACAGAAGGATGTGTACACCCCGTTGTTTATCAACTTCTCAGCCCAGACTACAGCTGCCCAGACACAAAACATTATTATGTCCAAGCTAGATAAGCGACGCAAAGGAGTGTTCGGCCCTCCAGTGGGGCAAAAAATGGTAGAGCCTCTTTATCACTTGCATTTTCTTTTGTTTGAACATCTTGTTTCTTTGTTGGTGTGCACTCAATCTATTCTAAGAGTTTAGCAATGTGTGCAGCATACAGTTTTAAATACAACAAAGTTGTGTTGTTTTTTCACATCTTTTGTGTATGTCTTATGTTACATCTTATTAGGTGGTATTTGTGGATGATGTGAACATGCCAGCCAGAGAGGTTTATGGTGCCCAGCCTCCTGTGGAGCTGCTCCGCCAGTGGCTGGATCACTGGAACTGGTATGACTGGAAGGACTGTTCCATGATTAATCTGGCAGACATCCTGATCATATGTGCGATGGGGCCACCTGGTAAGTAGCAGCTCTGGTACTCAAAGGTTAATTAGAAATGTCATCAGACAATGACAGTAATGTCAGTGTTTGATTAAAATGTGGGCTATTTGTAGAGTGAGTATTTTTGTTTTTTTGTTACTCAAGCAACTGTTGGATCAGTGTCACAAATAACTTCCTGCTGTTTTGTGGAACTCCTCATTGCCTTAAGGTTTTTAAACATCTGCCTCCCCTTCAACTACCAGTTTTAAGATGAGGGCAACCCCATCCACTGAGGCAGCTGGCAGCGACAGCTGCATAAGAAAGGCAGTGGGATCCACTCTCAAGTGGACACATTTTCTGTGGTGCCTTACCTGATCTTTTTAGTTTTTCTAAGGTCTGCATAACTGCAGCAACCTGAAATCAAATTAAGACAGGTAATACAGGACCTCTGTGTGACTGCTGTCCCAAGTGTTTACCAACTGCCACAGTGAGGCTGTGAAGATTTCTGGACTTCACAAAACAGTTTCATTGGCCATAGCTCAAAAATTAATGTGAAAAAAAATTCAAAATTTCACAATTTAATTAAATTGAAATTTTTCTTCTGTATGTTTATATAAATATTCCTATGATTTTTCTATTTAAAAGTTCAGATTTTACCTTTACTGTGACATGATAATGTTCTACAAATATACTTTTTTTATTCAACGTCATAACCCAAGAAGGTGCAAGGGATTCTCAGTGTCAGGTAAAGCAGAAAGAAGAGATATTATGCCCTCCATTGAGTTTTTTTTTCTTTTTATTGATTTGACTGCTAGGTGCACACCTTCTACACTTTCTTTCACCTGCATAAAAGCTATGACAGCAGGCCTCCTGTTTCTCTCGAGGTTGCCTGGTAGCCTGCCAAAAGCACATTGGTTTTGCTGGCTTCAGGTGATTGCTATAACACCATGTGATAGCAGTCTCTATTGATTCTCTGTGCTCATCCGTAAAACTGTCTCAATGCAAGACAGTATGTTTCACACTGGAATCGTGCCGTTCAATATATTGATAAAATGTCAATATATCAGTACTTAAGTTTTGCCACAGAATGCACTCTATACTTTTATTAAATTCCTTTAGTTTTAACTACATTCACTACACTATATGATTCTGGACAGACAAAGATGTAAACTGAAACATAACTGTTTTTTTGTTGGTTATTCTAGTTTGTATTTGTCTTCCTTTTTTTAGGTGGGGGGCGTAACCCTGTCACGCCTCGGTTCCTGCGTCACTTCAACTTGATTACCATTAATGAGTTTGATGAGAAGACTATGTATACAATTTTCTCCAGGATCACAGATTGGCATTTTACAATACGGTAACACTGACAATCATGTTACTGAGAGTGATTTTATTAAAATTTACCAAGTATATGTCCATGTGTAAATAACCATATCTTGTATATACAGTATAATAACTTCATGCTACAGAAGGTGCTGCTTTGTCTTTTGGAGCAACATCTTACAATTTTCAGTATCGTAACTAAGTCACGTTTAGCAGTAGAATAAATTGTAAATGATCACAAACCAAATGCTGAGGCAGCAGAGGCTTTCAGGTGTAAATACTAGTTACAAATATTCTATTCATCAGTTTCTGTGTCAATCATTAGAAGATTAAATGTGGAACGTTTCCTCTTCTCTTCGTCCTCTGCCACATTGTTTTCCTGAGAGACCACAAGTCAAAAAGCAATCAAATCTTTTGGACACATTTTAAATCTCTCCTAGCACTCATCCAAGCAGATATGACATCTGCATTTTAAAACGATACGTGTTTTAATGTTGTTTTTGCAATTTGAAAACAATATTATTGATTTTGAAAATATTCTTGATAATATAAAATATATTTAAGCTCAATGTATAGTTAAAACAGCAGTTACAGATTAATTTTTCTAACTAAACTTTAGAAAACAATCAGGGCAGGATCTGAACAATGAATTCATTTGCAGGTTTTCATTCCCCGAGCCATTTGCTGCTCTGACCTCTCAGATCGTCCATAGCACTATGTCAGTTTACCAAGAGGCCACCAAGAACCTGCTACCAACCCCCACAAAGTCCCATTACTTGTTCAATTTGCGTGACGTCTCCCGGGTTATCCAGGGCATCTGCCTGTCACGGCCGGAGGCCGCAGAGGAACAGTCTGTCATCAAACGACTCTGGGTCCATGAGGTAATGTCATACATAACAAACAGTATGAGGTACATGAAAGCAGCATGACTAAAGTAACCTGAAATGCAGCTGTGGAAAGTGAAAATTGATTATAACAGAGCTTCAGCTTTCTTTGCTAATCCTTAGGTCCTGAGGGTATACTATGATCGATTGGTCCACACCACAGATCAATCCTGGCTTGTAAGCCATCTACAGGTTGTGTGTCAGAATCACATGAAGGAGAACTTCCATCACCTCTTCCAGCATCTAGACCAGGACCAAGATGGAAAGGTTACTGAGGATGACCTGCGCAGCCTCATGTTTTGTGACTTCCATGACCCCAAGGGTGAGGACCGCAATTACCGCGAAGTACACAACCTAGATCAATTGCGTCAGGTTGTGGAGTCACACTTGGAGGAGTTTAACAACATCAGCAAAGCACCAATGAATCTGGTGCTCTTCCGTTTTGCCATCGAACACGTGTGCCGCATTTCCCGCATCCTCAAGCAGCCAAGTGGCCATGCCTTGCTGGTAGGGGTTGGTGGGAGCGGGCGACAGTCTCTCACACGCTTGGCTGCCTACATGGCAGAGGGACAGCTTTTCCAGGTGGAAATCTCCAAGACCTATGGAACCACTGAATGGCGTGATGACCTGAAGCAAATCATGAGGAAGTCTACAGAAGGAGAAGCTCATGGTGTCTTCCTCTTTACAGACACTCAGATCAAAAAAGAGTCATTCTTGGAGGACATTGGCAACTTGCTCAACACTGGTGAGGTAAAGTGGAGACCGAGAGAGAGAGAGACTGATTAATGGGTTCAGGTGAGCAGATGTGGCACAAGGAGAAGAGGTATGAAAGTGTAAATATTTTCTTATTTCCAGGTGCCCAACTTGTTTGCAGTGGACGAGAAGCAAGAAATCTGTGAGCGAATGCGTGTGCTGGACAGGCAGCGAGATCGAGACAAGCAGACAGATGGCAGCCCGTTGTCCCTTTTCAACATGTTCTTAGAACGCTGTCGCACACAGCTGCATGTGGTGTTAGCCATGAGTCCCATTGGAGATGCATTTAGGGACCGCTTGAGACGTTTCCCTGCGCTCATTAACTGCTGTACCATTGACTGGTTTCAGGTGAGTGTATGTACTGTATGTAGCATGCTTTGGTGTACTATTTGTCCAATCAAAGAGTTGCACTAATGGTTCACCACTAAACACAGAGAGCATGTAGTGTATTTCCATTCATTAGAAACTGAAAACAGTACCAGTAACACAGAGCAGAGAAATAGACTGTATGTTTGGCAGGACAGCTGTTAAAAACAGGAAAAACAGCCTATTTACTTCCCTGTTAGACGTGGCCTGAAGATGCCCTGCAGGCAGTGGCCTGCCGCTTCTTGGAGGACGTTGACATGACGGAAGAGGCCCGCAAAGGCTGCATTACTATGTGCAAGAACTTCCACACCTCAACCATTAATTTGTCCCAACGCTTTCTGACTGAGTTGCAGCGTCACAATTATGTGACTCCAGCCTCATACCTGGAGCTCATTTCCACATTCAAAACCTTGCTGAAGACAAAAAGAAAGTAAGATAAGATATATTTTATGTATTCAAATTCATTTTTAATGTTTTTTTTTACTTCATATGCCATTTTTGCATGCATAAACATTTGCCTTTAATCCCTCTGTCTTTTGCCCAGTGATGTGATGACGATGAAATGTCGCTACGAGGTGGGTCTCGAAAAGCTGAAGTCAGCTGCAGAACAAGTGGCTACGATGCAAGTTGAGCTAGAGGCACTACAGCCACAGCTCCTTGTAGCTAGCAAACAGGTAGATGAGATGATGGTGGTGATTGAGCATGACTCTGTGGAGGTGGCTGAGACAGAGAAGGTGGTAAAAATGGATGAAGCCGTGGCCAACCAACAAGCCATGGCTGCCAAAGCCATCAAAGATGAATGTAATGCTGACCTGGCTGAAGCCATGCCCATCCTGGAGTCAGCCCTGGCTGCATTGAATACTCTCACCACTCAGGTAAAAGCAATAATATGCTTTCTTCCTAATATGATATAAAGGCCAGGTATGCTGTGTAGTGAATAGTGATTCATGGTTCTGTCAACAGGATATCACAGTGGTGAAGTCCATGAAAAGCCCACCCACAGCAGTCAAGCTAGTTATGGAGGCAATTTGCATTCTCAAAGGCATCAAGCCAGATCGTGTGCCAGACCCCTCAGGCTCTGGTAAAAAAGTGGAGGACTTTTGGGGCCCAGCCAAAAAGCTTCTGGGAGACTTAAAGTTTCTCCAGAGCCTCCATGAATATGACAAAGATAACATCCCATCAAATCTTATGGCCATCATCCGCACCAAGTACATAACCAACCCAGACTTTGTACCAGAAAAGATTAGAACTGCATCCACTGCAGCTGAGGGCATGTGTAAGTGGGTTTGTGCCATGGACAAGTATGACAGGTAAGTAACGTTCTCCTCTTGTGTTCTCAGTTATCAAAATTAATGTACATTGACAAAGCCTGGGCAAGCTTTTCATCCATTTTAGTGATTAACATGAAGCTTTGTTAGCTTCAAAGGAGTAATAAGTTTCCTGCTGTATGCCATGAATATGCCAGGCTCCAAGTGATTCATCTAAGAGGCCAAAATCCAAGATATGAATAATTTAAAAGGAAATGTTAACATCATTATTGTTGTGACAGTCTTAAATGCTACTTTTATTTATTGATGCAAAGGTTGCCATAAGTTTTGGCTGACAAAATACAATTTTCCTGCCTACAGTTTTCTTACTGTTTTTCAAAGTATGTGTTCAGTGCAAGTGGGCGTCAGTGCAGTCAGTCACTGTACGCCTTGATCTAAACAGCAAGATGAGATACATACTATAATGCTGCATATGCTGTGGTATCGTCTTAATGTTCAAAAGCAGTGAAAAGTTACAGAACTTTGGCGTGTGCTAATTAGTTTATACTCATGGAGTACATGAGTATAAGTTAAGTTTAAATGAGTATTTGTGTAGATGAACTAACTTGTTACATTCAATGCTATCACCATTATCATAGCGTTTGTTTCACCTTTCGTTCACACATTCCTACATGTAGATTAATGAAATTAAAATATGTTCTTCAGAGTTGCCAAGGTGGTGGCTCCAAAGAAGGAGAAGCTGGCACAGGCTGAAGAGAAGCTCCAGGTGGCCATGGAGGGCTTGAGAAAAAAGCAGGCTGCCCTAAAAGAAGTCCAAGATAAACTTGCAAAACTTCAGGAGACTTTTGATGCCAATAAAAACAAGAAAGCTGACCTGGAGAGCCAGGTATGCTGTCTCTGTTGGAGAAACTGATACATTTTAATGGTTGCTATTATTTGAGATATTGCTTTCTTTACACAGATCCGATCACTGAATTTGGTTTGTGATCACTGCTGTAGATGTTAAATTGGGGAAGGGTGGGGACTAACTACAACAACCAGTAGTTTATCCACTGAATATGAATATATGTAGTCATTCTTCCAAACCCAAAAAATACAGCAAAGAAGAGAATATGGCACTGAAAGGAAGTCAGGAAAACTTTGTTGAAAAATTGTTCGGTTTCCTCTTCTAATGATGCCCTCCAGGTCGATCTGTGCAGTAAGAACCTGGAGCGAGCAGAGCAGCTCATTGGGGCCTTGGGTGGGGAGAAGACACGCTGGAGTGAAATGGCCTTAATACTTGGAAACCTCTACAATAACCTGACTGGGGACATCCTCATCTCAGCAGGCACAGTAGCTTACCTGGGAGCATTCACCTCCAGCTACAGACAGGTACAGACCACAGATTGTATTTAAAAGATTGACATATTCACAGTGATGTTATGCACTGGTGTGTGGACTACCATTTCACAGCCTGAGTTTGGCTTTGTTATCTTTTCATGTTGATTTTTTGGAAACCTTGCTTAGACACAGGTTCAGCTAGGGGCAGCTGTCTGCCTCATTCAGTTGAGAGGAAACTAAATAAAAATTAAAAAAAAAACCAAAATGTGCTTAACTAAGAAACTGAGCAGCCAACTCTTTAAAGTGTGTTTTTATAAAATGTAATAGGAAACAAATGAAACTAGACCCAACACAGTAATAAAAGCCCTGATTATTTGAAACGTAATGAAAAAAAGAGGAAGTTATCTAACAAATTGCCCTCATAGGGTCACCAAATCATGTTAAACATGCTTATTTTTACTGTCTTTGGGTGCTGACTCACTTTTGGAGCCTCACAGGGCCATGTAAGGAATGACTGTTTTTGTGCAATTGAGCGTTAGCTTCATTTTTCCGCCCCCTTTGGGGTTACAGTTTGGTATAGACTGCTGAGGAACCAGATAATACATAGACAAGGTGAGTATCAACATATTATTAGGAGATGGGATAACATTTGGAACTGGCATTTCCATTTATTGAGAGGTTAATGATTTGTTTCTATTCTCAGCTATTGAATGCCAAATGCTTGAGAGCAGTTTAATGAAAAGTAAATACTTCAGAAGTACCAACACTCTGAGCTGAGCTTCACATGTCTCCAAGACCAAAATAGTACTTAACAGTCATCTTTTATACTAGGGCACAAGAAACATTTTAATACTAGAAATTTGAAAAAAAAAAAAAAAGTGCACACATGAAAGATTTGCATGTGATGTGTATGTAAATCTTAAATCTGTTCAGGTGAAATGGGCAGGTGCTCGTATTTGCTTGAAGGTTAGTGTGTTTGTTTCTGCACATGTAGGAAAGTGAAAATGAAGCTGTTACCATTAATCTGCTGCTTTCCAGTATCAGATCCAGGAGTGGATGAATCTTTGTAAGAGCAGAGAGATCCCATGCTCCCCCAACATGTCTCTAATGAATTCGCTGGGCGATCCAGTGAAGATTCGAGCGTGGACCATTGCTGGCCTACCGTCAGACAGCTTCTCAATAGATAACGGCATCATAATCTCGTGAGTACTGAAGTCACACTTTAGAACCCACAAATATTACCCTAATGTTTAGCATTATATTTATTATGATTTCAATGCACTTACTGTGGATTAGTCAGGGATCTTATATGTGAATTGCTTGGCAAAAGGCCTTCACAGAGTTTTGGCAATGTCTCAATGGCAACAATAGAAGGAGAAAATAGAACTTGAAATAGAATTTTCACCAAAGCACTTCAGAGGTGCAGTACATCTGCAGATAGTTGCTGAGATAGAGACAAGGGTCTTTTATTTACTCTGTAGGAATGTGGTAGAGTTTGAATGCAGTGCTGTTGTATATGTGGCTTAAGAAATGATCAGGATTAAATTGGTCAGTTTGTCCTAATGAAAAAGGAGAGTACCACATATTGTCTATTACTTCCTTAAGGTGCACTCTAAAATAACACTGTCTGTGTAAACAAAGAAGCAACATTGTGCTGTAATCACAGGACTATTGCCACTGGGGTGCTATCCAACTGTGAGCTGTCTAACTGTGCTCAGTCAGTCTTCACCTCTCAGCTGCTCCCTGCATCTCAGTTGCTGTTCTCCAGTATTCCCCCTACCCCCCTGTGTCTCACAGTTAAAAAGATCCCTCACTCTGACAAGGTAGCGTCATTTGATCACACACCTCAATGTGTATGTGTGTGTGTGTGTGTGCGTGTGTGTGTGCGTGTGTGTGTGTGTGTGTGTGTGTCTGTGGATTTGTAGTAACGCCAGGCGGTGGCCTCTGATGATCGATCCCCAAGGCCAGGCCAACAAGTGGGTGAAAAATATGGAGAAGACCAATAATCTGCATGTTATTAAACTGAGCGATGCTGACTTTGTACGCACTCTGGAGAATTGCATCCAGTTTGGCAAACCAGGTAATCTAGTCTACTGTGGCTGCCTCAACTCAACATTGTTGCATTCCCTGTTATTGCCTGCTGAGGTCTCTCTTTACCACAGAAACCAATTACTGCTGCCCCAAGAATGCAGCTCTCTTTTGTTCTTTGTTGTTCTGCAGTGGCAGATTCGAAATAAGTAATATTTCTGAGGGAGGTGTTCCTGAGCAAGTCTTTATGCAGGCTTAATGTACCATTAATATTTCGAACTACTATAGATCACATAAAAGCATAGGAGAAATCAATTATGTCTTATGTATTTACTTTTCCTCTGCCTGGTCAAGTTGAAATGTGTAGGCAGACGTGACAGTGTTTCTGCATCTTTTTTTTGTCTTTCTGTATCTGATTATATTTGTCTCTGTAGCCCTGAAGTGGAACATCGCTCTATTCCCAGTGCTGCTGTGTAGATGTGACCCTTTTGGTCTACAAACACCATAGCTCATAGAAAAGTGCATAACATAAAAAGAAGTTGTGGTGAAATATTTGTATTTATTTCTTCTCATATTATTTCGAAGGGGGCATGAGGGGCGACATCAAGAAATAATTAAGACTCAGACACAGAGAAAGCTGCACCACCATTACAAAGACGTCTAAATAATGAGCTGATCCAGTCAGCCAGTGGGTCTTTGCTTACTGGAAGACTGCGAGGCTAACAGCTCAGAGAGTAGCTTGTCCTTTTACGGTGCAAAAGAGTCCCCTGAGGGTACAGTTTCATCCTTCACAGCTTGTTTTCTTATTTCACAGTTTACAGTTTCTTGCTGTTATTATTGCAGCTTATAATCCTGATGATGCACTACTATTCTTTCTTTTAGCATGGTTGGGCTGGTGCTTTCATGGCAAATCTCTTAGGCTAGGCATATGTTTATTACATTTAAAATAGTGCCTTTTTAGTATGGTAAGATATATTAACTATTAATGCCCGTACTGGGACAAAAATGTTTGAAAGGGTTGACCTGCTTTGGTAACTTTCTTGTGAGAGAAAGTTCATCAGCTCACAGTCTGTCTGAAAGCTGAAGAAAAACTTAGTTACCACCTAAAGGCAAAATGTCAATTATAGATGGGCTGATGTTGGTAACATGAGAACAGCATTATCATTCTTAATGTGAAATCATATTAATAGTGATGTCATGGGAGTAAGGCAATTGCATTTTCATGTGCTTCACTGATTTCTTGATATTACACATGTATGCAAGTGCAATGGAAGTTCACGGTTGAGTACTAATCACAGGCAGCTAAAAGAGAGTTTGGGTTTAGCTTTAATTCATCATGTAACATAACATGTAGTTTATGCCAGCCAGGAATGCATCAGTACGACTATTACAAGTCTCGGTATGGAGTATAAACTTTTGTTGTTGGGAAGGGTCTCCCATTGCTCCTGTAATATGATTTTAAAGATTTTTAAATTGAAAGAACATTTTCAAGCAAGATGCAGTGATTTCCAGAGGCAGGAACATGGCCACAATGACATGAAGTGAGAGGCCTGCATGAAATAAATGCACCATGAAATAAGTAAAATGACAAGCCGTGATACAGTGCAGTACAGTGCATTGAAGTCAAAATAAGAGAATAAAACTAATACGTAAGAGAGAGTAAAATGAAGCACAGCAACATTGGAAAGATAATAGTGAAAAAAGTTATATTATGTAGTTAAATTAGACAAAAGAATCAAATATTTTAAATATTAAAGACGAAGACCATATTAAAGACCATATATAGTCTTTTTTTTTTAACTAGAAAGTGAAACATTTGACATTAAGAGTCTCTTTTACATGGGTAGAGCCATTTACTGTAAGGCTAATGCAGGGTTCAAATCCACCCTGTGGCCATTTACTGCGTGTCCTCCCCTGGTCCTTCCTGCCTTCTCTCCACTGACAGTAAAGGATAAAAAGCCCCAAAAATGTATTTAAAAAGGAAAAAAGAACATCTTTATTATTTAGGCATTCGTTTTAAAACCCCTATATAAATGAATAGGGAGAGGGTCATAAATGTAATTTCAGGGGTCACAGGCACATAAAAACTTGAAAATAGCATTTAAAAAGTTTGGGGGTCTTGCCCCCAGATAAGTTTTTTTGGTTGACTGGCTCTTTAGGGGCAGGGTCTGGATGACTGCCATCCTTCTATGAACCCTACACTGACTAGTACTCTGCCAAACAGGCTAACTGGTGCTCTTTAAGAGATTGGAAAACAGTGCTATGAGAGGATTAAATTGTTGTGGGTAAGATGCTGTTTTGGCTGGAGAACTTAGAAATATTTGAAGCTGTGAAGCAGCTCAGCTGTTGAGGCAGTAGTGTTGGTCAACCTTAGACAGTTTGACAGCTTAGTGTATTTATAAAGATGTCTTTCTCCTGAAAGAAGGTGGTGATTAGAAAAAACACTGATGTGAACATTTTCTTTCAGTGCTGCTGGAGAATGTCGGTGAAGAGCTGGACCCCATCCTGGAGCCTCTGCTGCTTCAGCAGACCTTTAAACAGGGAGGTACATTGTGGATCCGTCTGGGAGACTCTACTCTTGAATATGTTCCTGACTTTCGCTTCTACATCACTACCAAACTACGCAACCCTCACTACCTGCCTGAGACCTCTGTCAAGGTACTGTGGAGAGATTCTGCTGTCACCATTGTTGTACTCTTTCCCCCTCTATTATAGTACAAAGTACAGCAATTATAACTACTAGCACTAGTGCTGAAATTTTTTTTAAGGCATTTAGAAAATGTCAGTACTTTTCATTAGAGCAACGTGGGTTTGCAGCAGTTTCATTGTTGTGTTTTGTTATAATGGCTCGCCACCAGTTTCACTGGCCAGCTTGCCTAGATCAGGCATCTAAGCATCGAGAATGAACTTGAATGCATATCAGCTTCTGTGATTAGCTTTGCTTTTTTCATTCTACATTGTGGAGACACACGGAGATACCCGCGTCCTGTTGCTGTCACTGCTGCAATTTCTATCCGGCGTACTCCAACAAACAGACACAAAACCGATCACACCCCTAGTTGTAAAAGCGGAGCAAAGCATTTATAGTCACCATGCATAACGGTGCTGTTTACAGCAAGTTTCAGTGTTGTTGTAATGAGCCTTATGCAGTCCTCCATGCCTTCTCTACTGACTTCTTCCACACAGATGGAGCTATAACTCTTCAACTGCATCAAAGCCAAGGATAGATGTATCTACCACAAGAGAGCCTTAGCCAACAAAGAAGGGAATAATAAAATACAAGCTCTCACATAAACCAACTGAGTCATCCACAGTCCTCTGCCTTTAAAATATCAATAATAATAGTAACAAATAGCATAATTTAGGACTGGAGGTTTGATTCTTTTATTTAAACTTTTCATTTGATAGCAGATCATAATCCCTTTTTTGTTCTAAAAGATGAGCTCTTCTTTTCTTCTGTGGCTCTTTGTTATTGATACCACCCAAATGACATTTTTACCTTAGTAACACAGTCAATCATTGTTCACTGATATCATCTATATCACCTTCCCAATGGAACACAGCCTCCATCCACCCTGAAAAAAGGATTCCAAGAAAAGGAGCATTAAAGGAAAATTGCATTACTGAGAGGCAAGGGGTTGGAAAGCATTATAGAAGATCACATTTCAAGCATCTATTTGCAGGGGCTCTGCTCTTTATGGGCAGCTATTAGATTGATTCAACTCATTTTTCACAACTGGCTCAATTCTTCTCTTTTTTCCCATTTTGTTTAAATCTTTTTTTTAATATTATTTTTAGGTCTTCAGTACATTACACTATGAGACTTCCATTATTCCCATTAAACCCTGTTTGAAATGCAATAGCTCTAAATACGAGAGGGTAAGCATCTGGAATAAAAGCCCTTAAGGAGCACAAGGGACAAGGTGAAGCAAAGAAGGAGGGTATATGTGTGAAAAGGACAAACTGGAGATTTATACGGGCTCTGAGTCTTTACCACCAGCTGAGTGGGTCTCACAGCATCAATAGAAATGGAATTAGGACTCGGAGAAGTGCACTCGTTTATTAGGGCAGAGAGTAGATAGCACATAGAGGCTTTTAACCTCCGGGTAAGTGCAATGCAGGATGACTACGCCTGTTGTAAAAGACACTCCTTCACTGAGCTGCAACACCTTTTCACAGAAAAGGGGGAAAAAAGGAATGTATCCTACCTGTACTTTGCCAAGGCTGAAGCAGTTACTGGAAATGTTTGGTCAGGAGAAAAGCTCTGAAACCAAGATATTCAAAACAATATGAAGGACTTCGCTTTAATGACTGAGAACAAACTAAATAACCCCTTCCTCAGAATGATACACACACACACACATCACTTATTTTTCCACGATTATGTCTCCATAGTTATGTGAAGTGGATATTCTATGTGTTGTAGGTGACTCTGCTAAACTTCATGATCACTCCAGAGGGTATACAGGACCAGCTACTGGGCATAGTGGTAGCCCGGGAGAGGCCTGACCTGGAAGAAGAGAAACAAGCTCTCATTCTGCAGGGAGCAGAGAACAAAAGGTGCTGAAGCATATATAAGACCAAGGTCAAATCCATTCAACTAATTAAATAAAATCTCTACTTCCCTAGAAGACTGTTAATTCAGGGTTGCGTTTTCTTTGTCAGACAACTAAAGGAGATTGAAGACAAAATCTTAGAGGTGCTGTCCTCTAAGGGCAACATCCTGGAGGATGAGACCGCCGTCGAGATCCTCTCTGCTTCCAAGTTGCTTGCCAATGAGATCTCAGAGAAGCAAGCTGTGGCCGAGGTAACAGAGAAGAAGATTGATGAGACCCGCATGGGCTACAAACCCATCGCAGTACATTCTGCCATCTTGTTCTTCTCTATTGCTGACCTGGCTAACATTGAACCCATGTACCAATACTCCCTCACGTGGTTTATGAACCTCTTCATCAGCTCCATTGAGAGCTCAGACAAGAGCGATGACTTGGAGCAGAGGTAAGCAGGCCTGACTAATGTACTAGCAAAATACTAGTCCCTGCAAGTCACTTTGCAGGTCACCAAAACACTGATTTAAGGTCACGCAACTCTAAACTGTTAAAAAAATAGATAGTAATAAATTAGCGATATTGCACTAATGTGAGTAGGGATTTTTTTGTATTTACGTATAATTTAACAAGATTACTCAAATGATGGCATGTGTCTCTTTTTCAGGCTACAGATCCTGAGGGACCACTTTACCTACACACTGTATGTGAATGTGTGTCGCTCACTGTTTGAGAAGGATAAGCTACTCTTTTCCTTCTGCCTCAGTGTCAGCCTGCTTATGCACAACAAGCTGGTAGGAATTTACATAGATGCACACATTTGCTAATGGAGAATACACCCATATTGTTTTGTTTGTTTGTTGGTTTGTTTGTTATTTGTTAATATGTGATTAGGTAACCAAACAAGCTCCTTAGTGTCAGTTATCAGCACTGGTTTTCTCAAGGATTGCTTTAGATTATCTGTATCTTCTATTTTCAGTTTGCATAAACTACTTATCCAAAGATAATCCCCCAAATTGTCAAGTATTAATCCACTTAATCACAAATCCTGGTCATTCTGCTGCTGTGTTAACACTGCATGTCACTAATTAATGTTTTAGGTGGATGAGGGGGAGTGGCGCTTCCTTCTGACAGGCGGTGTGGGTCTGGACAACCCGTGCTCAAATCCCTGCACCTGGCTCCCTAAAACGTCCTGGGATGAGATATGCCGTTTGAATGATTTGAGAAGTTTCAAAGGCCTGTGTCAGGACCTGACACACCGCAGCAGTGAGTGGAAACGGGTCTACGACAGCCCAGTAAGTTTCATCACACTGATTGGTTTGTCTGGATGGAGCTCTTTCTGTGGTTGTTACATACAGTTGCTTCTCAAAAATGAGCATTTCACACCATCATGAAAATGTTCATTTTTTTCGTTTTTGTTTTAAATGTTTAAACTTTCATATAAGCTTTTATGTTTTAATTGTGATGATTATGGCTTATAGCTTATGAAAATCAGAATTCCAGTATGCCGAATTATTCAAATATTTAATTTTGAGTTTGAGTAAATTGCTATTCAGCCAGAATTAATAATCATGGGGAAAACTGCTGACTCAAGAACTTGGGAGCATCTCAGAAGGCGTGGACTGAGGCTGTTGTCAAGAGCCTCCACGCACAGACGTCTTCAGGAAAGGAGCTACAGCTGTCACGTCCCTAATATCCATCCACTCCTGAACCTGAGACAGCGTCAGAAGAATCTTACCTGGGCTGAGGAGGAAAAGAACTCGACTTTTGCTCAGTAAACTTCTGCATTTCATTTGGAAATCAGAGTTCTAGAGTCTGTAGGAAGAGTGAAGAGGATCAGAATCCAAGGTGTTTCAAGTACAGTGTGAAGTTGTCCAGTGTGGGGTGTTATCTGCTTGTGCTGATGGTGGCTGGCCAACTGTCTTTTATCAGGTCTTAAGTCAATGCAGCTGTCTACCAGAGGACTTTGTGCTTCCATCTACAGCAAGCTTTGTGGTGGACATGCTGTTCTTTTCTTTCCCAGCAGGACCTTGCCCTCACTCACAGTGCCCAAACTGCTACCAAAAGTTTTGGTTTTTTTTTTTTTATACACCATGTTATTATTGTGCTTGATTGGGCTGCCAACTCACCTGACCTGAACACTACAGAGAGTCTATGGAGTAGTCAAGAAGAAGAAGAAGAGAAACAACTGACACAAATATACAGACGAGCTGAAGGCTGCACTTCAGTAACACCTCAGCAGTGACCACATCCATGCCATGCCGTGTTGATGCAGTAATTCGTGGTCAGGAAGCCTGTGTTTAAATAAACATATTTTTTTATGTAGTGTAAATCCTTGTTTGACTTATCTTAGGAAATATTCTGTAATAATAATTTTAGATGAACTATAAGCCATAATCATCAAAATAAAAACAAAAAAATATTGAAATATTTCAGTTCAGTTTAATTAGTTTATGTTTAACTTAATTTATTTTGGTTAAACGTTTGGCACATTTGAATACCTCAGTGGAAAATTGTTTTTTAATCCTCCTAAAACTGTAAATTTAATCAATAGGTACATTAATTTAGCCGTGCCATATTATAGGAAGTGTTTTGACTTTTGGCTAGAATTGGGTTTGATTAGCACTCATGGTTTACTTTAAACTGGGTCTCATCAACGGAATATTGAAAATAAAATGTCCGTCTGCACTTTATTGCCTTTATAGACTACAGTGGATCCACTTTCTATGTGGAGGCTACCTGTTCTCCCCATGGTTTTATCTAATCAAATCTATTCAGCTCCTGCTGTGCTAGTCACATCTATGCAATCTAAATGCAAGAACAGTTGCTTAATCAATGTGCGGTGCACTCAAACATGTGTGCAGCACGCAGGCTTGTCTCTTTGCAGTTGCACATGTTGCACATATACACACACACACCATCTTTGATTTATAATCAGCAGAATCAGCCACAACACTTCTGTCTAATTAAATCTAGTTTGTTCCAGTTGTAGAATTCACATTTATTCAATTTTGATGTAAGAACAGCTGTTCAATCAAGCACACAGGCACTCAGGCTCGCACACACTAACACACCCTGCTCACACAGTGAATCCCCAGGAGATCCTAAATAGGTGTATCCATCTCAAAGCACCTGCCAACACACATAGCCAGAAGTCACTCGACAAACAGCCTGGGGGAAATAATTCCAAAAGTTCCCTCTACCATTGCTCACTTCCTCCGGTGCACTTGTTCCACTAATTAATCAAACGTATTGCTGTGACCCAAAACCCATTTCTGCTTTTTTTTTTCTCTTCCCCATCTTTGTCTCCTTCCACTTGTTCCCTTTCTTCAGGTTTTCTGTTTACATGTTTAGCTACATACAATATTGCTCTCCTCCACATTTGAAATACAGATTCACCTTTTTGCACATTTGTCACTGATTTAACTTTGTCTCTCATAGAAAACTTGACAAAATTGTCCTTCAGCTGTAGGATAGGATAATCTAATCCAATTTTCTTTTTTATGGCTCTCACTTAAAATGTAGCTTTTTCTGTAGGTGACAGATAATGGTTCAAAAATAATGAGCAAAGTCCATTTGACTGCATTAATATTCTGAATCTTTTGCATGTCCAGTGTGGAACTCTGAATTCAAAACTGATTGTGCTTTGCGTGTTTGCAGGACCCCCATCAGACTCCCTTTCCTGATGAGTGGATGGAGAAGCTGAGCCCATTTCAGAAGATGCTGGTGATTCGCTGTCTCAGGCCAGACAAAGTTAGTTCACATGGGGAATTATGTTTGTTTACATGGATGTTTTTCACAAAAGAACTATACACTAAAGCATATTCCTTTAATTTGTCCCCCAGATTATTCCCATGGTTCAGGAGTTTGTTTCAGCCACTTTGGGCAGCCCCTTCATTGAAGCACCACCCTTTAACCTAAGTAATGCCTTTGTAGATAGCCACTGCTGTGCCCCCCTCATCTTCATCCTTTCCCCTGGTTCAGACCCCATGGCTGCTTTGCTCAAGTTTGGAGATGAAAAGGTACAGAGACATTTGAATAAAAAAAAAAACCCTACAGTTTTCATCCTGCTGTGTGTATCAAACTGTAAATGAAAAAAGGAATTGGCTCTATAAAGGCAAGAAATTGAATCTCTATATTTACCAAGTCTTAAAAGCACTAAAATTTTTATTTGGGACCTTCTCAGACAAAAGAGGGTAAAAAAATGTAACCGCTCTTATCTCTCAGGGCTTTACTGGTAACAAGCTGACCTCCCTCTCTTTGGGCCAAGGCCAAGGTCCTGTTGCTATGTGCATGATTGAGACAGGCATTAACGAGGGCACTTGGGTGGTTCTGCAGAACTGCCACTTGGCCACTTCATGGATGTCAACACTGGAGAGAGTTTGTGAGGTCAGGACACACACTTTTTCCAAACATAGCCAAAAGTGAATTGGTTCCAATATATGCATGTATTTACTTGAACTTTCCTGCTGTGAGCAGGGGCTGAACATAAATACCACCCACCCGGACTTCAGACTGTGGCTTACTAGCTACCCATCTCCCACTTTCCCTGTGGCTGTGCTCCAGAATGGTGTTAAGATGACCAATGAGGCTCCAAAAGGTCTCCGCGCCAACATTGCACGCTCCTTCTTAATGGATCCCATCTCTGACCCAGAGTTTTTTGACAGCTGCAGCAAGCCGGTCAGTGTGCAAACCTGCCTAAGTGGCTTGCTGTGCATAGCTACCATGCTTCCATCAGCGGGTGCATTTCAGGATGTGTTTGATTTAGCTGTGTGAAATGACCACCACTGTTTGTCTTAGGCTATGTCTTCCATCTGTCTCTATCCTCTTCCCAGGCTGTGTTCAAGAAGCTATTGTATGGCCTGTGTTTCTTCCACGCCCTGACCCAGGAGAGGAGAAAGTTTGGACCTTTAGGCTGGAACATTCCATACGAGTTCAATGAGACTGACCTCCGGATCTCCGTACAGCAACTACACATGTTCCTGGAACAGTATCAGGTAGGTGTTCTTGAAAAGTTGTTTCCTTTCATTGATATTTTTTACACTTACAGTGTTGTTTTCCTGCAAAGCACATTGTATTCCTCCTAGTCCATGCAGGTGTTTAACCAGTTACAAATTCAATACAGTCTATGATGTAATGCTAGTTCCTTCTTCGACAGCCTTGTTCTGTTATACACACTTCATATAGAGCTCTATGAAGTGAGCTTATCTCACACACAGATCAACATCCACGATGCACTCCTATATAGTTTTCAGTATCTAAGCCCATATTAGAATTTCTAGTTTTACAACTTGCGTATGCTTCGCTCAAGTATTCACTTTCATAAGCCATATTCCAAGCCCCTCTTGACATTTTTCCACATACAGATAGCACTCCAACCCTCCACCATTCCCTGCTCCTGTGCAGTAGCTGAGGGAAAAGTGGCAGGTATAAACTACTGAGGATATCCTTTTGGAACACAGTGACATTTTCAGCTTGTAACTGAGTGTTGATCAGTGCATTTTTTTTTAAAAATTCTCCTAAAGAAAATGCCACACTGGCCAAAACTTCACCCTTCTGCATCCCCATGTGCTTTTTTTCATGTGAAATGCAGGTCCTACAGTGACAGGTGTGTCAAGTCACAGCATTATAACCACCTGAAAAATAATGTGTATGTGCCTCAAAATAATTCTGACCTGTTGTGGTATTGAGTGGGACAGTTTATGGTGTCTGGCAGTAGGCCATAGTCGTGAATCCTGGGTTCCCGTGGCTTGTGGGGTGGGGTCTTTGGTAACCAGGTTTGTTCCGGGATATCCCACAGATGTTTAACCAGATTGGGATCTGGGGAGTTCTGAGTTCCGGGTTAGTGACTTCAACTTTTAGGCAGTTTTACATTGTGGCAGAGCCTATTGTCCTTCTGGGAGAGGCTTCTACCATGTACAGGGCCTCCCCCAGGTACCAGCAATATTGACTGGTACTATTCAAAATAATGGATTGGTACTTATATAGCACCTTTCTACTCAATTTTGAGCACTCAGAGCACTTTCTACTGCAAGTCTCATTCACCCAATCACACAAATTCATACAGTGCTTTTTTCTATACCTAAGCACTTTTTATCTAACATTTGCACGCACACTCAGACTCCAATGAATGCAGCAGGGACAACTCAGGGTTCAAAATCTTGCCCAAGGACACTTCAACACATGGACTGTAGGAGCCAGGGATCAATCCACCAAATTTCTGATTGGTAGATGACCCGCTTTACCACTGGTACCATAATACAATAATGTCTACAGTGGTGTGAAAAAGTGTTTGTTATGTTATGTTCTCTTATAAAATGAATGATTTTTTTTGTGTGTTGTACAGGAAGTGCCATTTGATGCCCTCCGGTACATGACCGGTGAGTGTAACTATGGAGGGCGTGTGACAGATGATTGGGACAGACGAACCCTGCGCACAATCCTCTCAATCTTTTACACCCCAAAGATCATCGAGGACCCTGACTACACATTTGACCCCAGTGGGCTCTACTATGCACCATCTGAGGGAAATGTAAGAAATATAGAAAGTCAGAAATAAGTCACTGCAAACATTAAGATTTTTTAAAATGAATCACAGCTTTGGTTTAGATATGACTGTAGGCAAAGAAAATAAAAAATAAGCACAGGATTTATGGTAATATGTTAATACCAGGGAAAGTTTGTGCAGTATTTGTGATGCAAAGTCTCACTGATATGAATTGTCACTCATTCAGTCACGTTTAGCAGGCTGCAGATTTCCTGCAAACTTTTAGCTTTGCTTTACTTTTATTATCTAATAAATGTGCGTTTGCTGCCACCACAGAAATTCCATCCCACTCCATGAATGTTTAACATGTACTCATCAAGTGCTTGGACACATTCAGGGGTTTTTCTTTACTTGTGTGGAAAGATGTTAAAGACATCAAAATTATGAAATAACATATGGAATTATGCAGTAAATGAAAATATACTTGGGTTGTGCAATATCCTTCTGCAGGTGTGCATGTTACGTTAACTGGTGACTCTTAGTTGGCCGTGAGCGTGTGTGGTTTGTCTCTGTGTTAGCCCTGTGATGAACCTCCCCAGTGTTGGCTGGGACAGGCTCCAACTCCACCCAGCAACCCTTGGTTGGAAAAGGAAATAGATGGATGAATAATTATTAAATCAAAACGTTTCACATTTTAGGTGCTTCTCCAGTTTATGGACCAAAAAATGTGCTACCCATGTTTTGTTTTTTTTGTTTTTTTATTGGACACTCCCATTTCCAAGGGCCAATAATTGACTTCAAAGCTCATGATCATAGTACACTGATGTATAGTAGACTAGAGTATAGGTATGTTATTCAAATATCAGTTGCACAAAGCTGCTGGAAGTATCATTGCCTTAAAAGTCAACAAAAGTAAACTCACTAGTTTTTCAAGTAGGCATATTACAGGAGTCCTTTTGCACTGTTGTTGAGCTACCTTTAAAAAGTCATTAACAGATAAAATGTGTATAACAAGGCACAGCAGGAACCCACCATCAGTGAGGGTTGATATATTTGTTAACACAAGTACAGTCTGTGGTGCACACCATTTTATTTGGCATTTTGTTCTCCAGCACTGCACCCCCCTCCAACTACATCTTTTATTCATGAAGCCACATTTACATAGTCATTAAAATAAATGTCAGCAATCTAAGGAGCCGACTTGTTTTTCAGCGAGTGTTATTACTCGAGATGTTGCGTTAAAAATCGTCCTGTTACTTCACCCGTCCCCTCTCCCTCTGTTTTCTGCACCTCTGTCACAGTATGACAGCTACATAGAATACACCAAGTCGCTGCCACTCAACCCGTCACCAGATATTTTTGGCATGAACGCCAACGCAGATATCACCAAGGACCAGGCTGAGACTCAGCTTCTGTTTGACAGCATCTTGCTTACACAGGTAACTCTGCCTTGACCCTTGATAAGTCTGTAATATATTGATTAGCTGTCACAAAAGTTCAGACGCACGAGTTGTCTTTTAAAAAAGATAAACAGGCAAATACAGAGTAGTTTGTGGAGACTTTTTGCTGCCACAGAAATGGGGTAAAAATGTCACACACAAAAAAAAGCACTGTAGTTCTGGTATGTGTACAACTTTTAAGAAAAGAAAGAAAAGCTCACTGATTTTCAGAGTCAGCATCCCTTGGTTGCCTCCCAAGCCAATGCGCCCCCTTCTGGCCAACATCCCAGACCCTTGGCTGGGATGGCGCCCACCATCAGTTGGTCGATTCTCAAAGTGTAGACATTGTGCGTCGCACTCTGACCCAGCAAATACATAACATGCAAATAAACACAAAATAAACAGACATGCATGAAAACACATACTTACCTAGGCACTGAGCCTCTTTTCAGTGAACACACACACACAGCATCACTATGCTTCCTGTGGATTTGTTCTAAATATTTTATTGGCTGGCATTAAAATGCACAGTGCAGCATTAATTAAAAAGAAAACATATAAATAAATATTGCAGTTGTGTATAGAGAGACTTTTGAAAGAACAACATTGTGCTTTGACACTGCAGAGACACCGGGTGAGTCAGTGTGGCTTTGGTGAAGCTGTGTGATCCAGCATCATTATAGCTCAGCTTTGTTAGACTAGCTAGCTTGTGAGGTATATCTTACCACTTCCCCGCTCCAGTCAATGTTTGATGGAAATCAAATGTAAGGGATTCTGCATCAAGGCCTGCTTGAACATGAAAGAAGTGTGGCTTCTATTGCAAAGTGGAAAGGAGTTTTTATTTATCCATGTATGCATTTATTTAAAGAACCACAAAAGTATCTCTGACTTCTGAAAAAAATATTTCTCTATGCTTGAAGTTTAAAAGTGGATCCACACACAACACTAGAAAAGAGCGACTCCATATTCAGCTCAGTATATACAGTGAAAGTATGTTTTTATAGCATCAGGCCTGGATCGCTACAAAGAGAAAATTAACTCCACAAGCATCGTGACTTCTAGATCTCAAGTTAAAATTAGAGCTCCATGGAGTCTGGCATTTATTTCGTATAAATTCCATTCAACAAGATTAATAATGGCTCCAGTCATGTGTGGACTTCATTAGCATCTAATACGATCTCATCAGTCTCAATGACCGATAAACAGGGAGACACTTCAAATGGAATGAAGCAGCTATTTATCATTCTCCTACTGTAACCCTGGTGCCATTAGCCAATGATTATCCATTACCGCTGGCTAGTGACTAAGCATCATATAGGTAAATGGTGCAAGTTGGACTTAGAGAAAAGCAGAAGAATCACAGATTAGAGTGAATAATTATCAGCATGAATGATCATTATAATTGTTGATAAGTGTGTCAAATTACTGTGTGGGAGAAATTGGGGGAAAATGCAATGAAGCCTTTCATCTTGTGAAGTATGAAGAGATCCTGAGATTGCAGGGATTCTCTGTGAGCAGTGTTGTAAGTAGCTATAGCCTGAGAAATGTGTACAAATTAAGAGAGAGAAGGTAAAATGACAACAAAAAATATCTGACTTTGATATTCGGTGTCATTCTGTGTTCTCTTAGATGCATAAAAACGGATTAACTCAGGCCCAAAGATGATGAAATATAAGCAAAGTCAAGTCAGAAGTCACACCCTCTTAACATCAGGGTCTTTTCAGGATCAGAATAGCACCAGTGCAAATGAGTCTTTAAAAGAGAATATATAATTTGACAAGTCAAAGACAGCAAATGGTAATTTTCCCCGAAAATTATGAACTATCAGAACCCTACATCCTGCCTTCCCTTCTCATCAGCTCTCTGTTGCTCTGTTTCTCTGATCAGTCCCGCTCTTCAGGCGGAGATGCCAAATCCTCAGATGACATGGTCTTTGAAGTGGCAGCTGACATCCTCAGCAAGCTGCCTGAAGACTTTGACTTGGAGGCAGCAATGAGCCGTTTTCCGACCAGCTACAACCAGAGCATGAACACTGTGCTGGTGCAGGAGATGGGCCGCTTCAACAACCTGCTCAGCACGATCCGAAACTCCTGCGTCAACATTCAGAAGGCCATAAAGGTACATGCATAGATGTAGAAATGGCTGAAATGTATTTGCAGTAAATTTGCCAGGTATAATTTTGAATCACTTCCAATCAAATATCAAGAATCAATTCTCGTCACTCGTCAGCCACCTGGGCAAAACCCAAGTCCCTGTGTAAATAAACGGAGAGAGAACCATAACTTTTATTTCACTGGTCATGGGACATAAAAACTGTATTATGAATTACTTACTGCTCACTTCAGAATGGTTACATGATCAAAGTCTGGCTCATCCCACCAGAGCACTAATGCTGTGCTGGTTTGCATTATGGAAACTGTAAGCTGAGGAAAAAGTACTCTTGCCCTAGATTTATAGAATGATAACAGGACGATACACTTGAAACTGTCATGAACTTTAACTGTGCACATGTGCAAGACATCATATGTTTCCTGGTTTGGCTGTGTGGTGGCTCTTTGGGAGACTTTTCCCCATCATTTTATATTCGTGTTTCTGAGAGTGCCATGTCTGTCCTTTAAAATGTTTCTGGTAATACCTGAAGTAGCATTAAGGGTAGTAAATATTAAGTCTTTAAACATGAGCCTGGCGCAGTTCTCAGCAATCGTTGTTGCCTGGATACTGTCCAAATGCAGCATAATTACAGTAAATTAGTTCAAGATAAACAGGTAAGACCAAATGATGAATTATCATTGATTTTACATTTCTATTCAGTGAGAGCAGTAATTCATCTGCAGACGCACACCTCTGCTGAATAACTGTAGAGAAAACACAGGTAATGCATCCTCAGAAATCAGATACTGTAAGTGTTCATCAGAACACAATTGAATGCAGTAACTAAAATACATTTTCTCCTAGTTAAACCAAGAAAAGTTTGGAACAATTTAGACATTAATCTTCTACATAAAAGTCTACGTGCACTGTTTTTGTCATCTTACAAACACTGCTGCTAAATTATGCACTAGATAAAATCCAAGCGAGAGGGCGCAAATGTAGTACAGGAGTTTGAGTAGTTGCACATCAAAACAGATTATAACACCTTCATGTAATTTTGATTAGTTATTTTATTGTTTTCTTAAATTGCCACAAACACACTTGGAAACTTGAAAATAGTTTTCCAAAACTGACTATAATTAGACTAAATGAGATTAATAATTCAGTTGTTAGTTCATTGAATTGTTTTTATTCAAAAGGTCCTCTGCGTAATAATGCGCTCTTCATTACGCCGCATTCAAAACATTTGAATAAAACATACCTAGACACGTGCATGCTGCTCTTTGTAACATTTAATGAACACATTTCCTCTCTTTGTGAATTGAAGAGAGCACCCAAGACTCAGCAAGGGGAACGAGCACATCATAGTTCATTGTGGAATCAAAGGCCCCCCACAGAGCAATAAGAGTTCTCCATTATGCAGCTGTCTGTCACCTACTATCTCCAGATTAAGTTCTTTGCGCTTCAGTTTCTCTCATATTTGATTCAGTGTCAGAGTGGGACTTGACATTTTCAGGTTGTAAAGATGGTAATCACATGTATATGATGTGTGGCTGTATGTGTTCATGTGCAGGGCCTCGTAGTAATGTCTGCAGTGCTGGAGGAGGTGGTCAGCAGCATCCTGAAGGGTCGCATCCCGGGCATGTGGATGAAGAAGTCCTACCCCAGCCTCAAACCACTGGGAGGCTACATCCGTGACTTCCTAGAGCGACTCACATTCTTGCAGGTGATCAAAACAATGTAACAAAAGAACAGCATCAAAGATGGAGGATGCCGGTTTGTTGACTGAAGTTAAATTATGGGACTCACACCACATTTTTGGAGCCACAAGTGATCAGAGGTGGCAAAAGTTCAAGCATTCTTTACTTAATTATAAGTACAGATACCTTTGTTAAATAAAACACTGATAAAAGTTGAAGTATTTTATTATTTTATTCAAGTAAAAGTGGAAAAAGTACAGGCAATCTGTGGTTTAAGTGGGATTGGTTCTAGTGGCTCCGTATGGTTTGATCTGACAAATGCAATGATTTGTCAGATCACTGCATTAAAATACTCCCAAAAGGCAGCACAACACTATAAACATCATGATCAACAGGCCCAGTTTAGCTGTTCAAATTACAGGGGTGAGGCCTAGCAGGCCATGTTGGCAGAACCTATCGTGCTGTTAAATTAAAATAACCGTTAAATTAAATCCTTACAGTTTTAATCAGGGTATTAGCTACTAAAGCTAAAACAGTTTTTAGCTCTGTAAACATGTTTATTTCTGCTATAAAGTTGGGCGTTTTTTAACATTGGAGTCTGTGGGGATTAAAGTGCTTTTAGAACCATTAGAGGAACTGCAAGATTTTTAGCTTTGTTTTTGAAACCCAGAAGTTGCCATTTGGGACACGCATATTTTCATGGTCACTGCCACTGATTGGCAAATCAGCAGTCAGTGTGCAAATGAAAGGAAAATAAAAGCAGAAAAATAAAAACAGTGAAGACTGCTTTAAAAATGAAAAAAATAATATAAGTAAATATAAGTATTAAGTATTATGCATGAAAACTTATGTCATTGCATACTTTGGCTGTCTAATGACCTGCGTTAAGCTCTACCACAGTTACACATGAGTGCTTTATTCCATGGTGGCTTTTCAACACAGAGGAAGCAGGGAGATCTACTGTATTATGCATTTTAATCATGAGCAGAGCTGGCACTGAAAACACATGCAACCACATGACCTACCATGTGAGTCTGCATAGTGAACTGCTTCATCGAACAGTGCTGTCAGTTCCCACGGCAGAAATATTCTCCTCCTGTTAGTACTCACTCGAGAGAAAAGAATGCCGGGTGTGTGTGTGTGTGTGTGTGTGTGTGTGTGTGTGTGTGTGTGTGTGTGTGAGCGCGCGCGTGTGCACGGATGAATGTGTGTCTACGCATGACTCCCTAGAGGGTGGGAGGGAGAGTCCTGGGTTTCTCATCAGTGACTGTGCACTTTTTTGGGGGGAGATTTTGGTAAAAATAAATACAATTGTTTTAACAACATATGAAATTAAAATCATTAGTTTAGTTGCAGACAGATTGCTTCTGCATGAATTTAGCCTACCTTTATATTAGCAGCTTCTGCAGCTTAGCATGAGTGGTTTGTTACCACCAGCAGTTCTTTTCTCCTGCATTTGGTTTTTGCACTAAGCTCAGCTAAATATGCATTGTAGCATTCTCTACTCTGCTCATGTATAGTAAATGCCTGCATACTCACACCACATGAGGTCAGGAATTGTCGTGCACCAGGAGGAACCCAGGACCCACTGCACCAGCGCAGGTCTGACAATGGGTCCAAGGATTTCATCCTGATGCCTAATGGCAGTCAGACTGCCGTTGCCTAGCCTGTAGAGGTCTGTGCGTCCCTCCACGGATATGCTTCCCTAGATCATCACTGACCCACTACCAAATCAGTCATGCTGAACAATGGTACAGGCAGCATAATGTTCTCCACGGCTTCTCAAGACCCTTTCATGTCTGCCACGTGCTCAGGGTGAACCTGCTCTCAACTGTGAAAAGCACAGGGTGCCAGTGGTGGAACTACCAATTCTGGTATTCTATGGAAAATGCCAATCAGACTCCATCGTGCTGGGCACTGAGCACAGGGCCCACTAAAGGATGCCAGGCCCTCACACCACTGTTTCTGATTGTTTGGTAAGAGACAATCACACTAGTGGCTCTGGCACTGCTCATCCTGATCTTTCTTGCACAAAGGAGCCAGATAGTGGTCCTGCTAATGGGTTAAGGACCTTCTACGGCCCTGTCCAGCTCTCCTAGATTAATTTCATGTCTCCGGGAATCTCTATGCTCTTGAGCCTGTGCTGGGAGACACAGCAAACCTTCTGGCAACGGCACGTATTAATGTGCTATCCTGGAGGAGTTCGAATACCTGTGCAACCTCTGTAGGGTCCAGAATGAGAATATGGTATGATCTCTTTTGTTTGAGAGGTCGAGTGCTACAAATCTTTTCCCATGACAAGTGATTTTCAGACAGAAACATCTCAGGAACCAAGTGAAGAATTCAATTTTCACATTACAATTTATCATTTAAATTAAATATGTGCTGTCCTTTGTCTAGAAATATTATTTCCTTTCTTCTTTTTATCCCTAAACATAAGACAAGTCAGTCCAGTTAAATTATCAGCTCAAACAATGTGTTATTGTACTTTTGTTATCTGTGGTCTCTTAATCTGGATTTTGTTGTTCATTTGTGCACTTATTAAGACATATTGTTTTTTCTGACTGCGTTTTGACAAAATTTCTTATTTGCCTCTTTGTGTGTTCAGGACTGGTACGATAAGGGCACACCTGCTGTATTCTGGATATCAGGATTCTTCTTCACACAAGCCTTCCTCACAGGCAGCCAGCAGAACTATGCCAGGAAGCACACCATCCCTATCGACTTGCTCGGCTTCGACTTCAACGTCCTGGATGACAGACAATACAGTCAGCCTCCAGAGGATGGTAGGATGCTACTAGGAGGGAGAAAACAGCAAATAGGATGAGGGAGTGTGGCCTTACATTAATAGTGTAAGCAGGGTATTAGGACAGGTTTTCTAGTAGCTCCTCTCATTAAATTAAGGTAAATAAGGCACCAGGAAGATGGAGAGCACTTGTAGTAGGAAGGAATCAGAGAAATGAAAGAGAGGAATTCAAAATGAGGTTCCAAAGCAGAAAGCAAAATAAGAGGAACACAAGCAGTGGGTGTAGGAGAAGAAACAAACAGATGAAAAGTGACATAAGGCTGACTGAATGCAAGAGAAGTGAAGTATAAAGGAAGAAAGTAAGTTAAAGTAAAGCCTCCCTGCCTCTCTTCTACATGCGGGCCTGCATCAGCCCCTCACTGTGCCTCCAGCTCTGCTGTGAGATTCTCAGTCAAGTCTCACATAAAGTCTCACCCTCAATCAGCTCCCTGCTGGGCCCCCACCAAGCTAACACAAGCTATGCTGCCAAGCTACAAATCTGACAGTGTGTTTGTGCATTTGGGTGTGTCATACTGTCGGGGTGCCAACATCTAGTTATCTCTAAGTTATGCCCCTTTTTCCACCCTATTAGAGGAAGAGATTTCATGCTCTATGAAAAGAAGCAGGGAGGTCAGTTCAGCTTAATTCATGTAGACACAGAGTTTGTCCAGATCTACAGTTTGTAGAAGGTAATCTGAGATTTTAAATGTCACAGTAAGGATTTGTTCTGTGTGTTTGTGTCAGGTGTATACATCAGAGGTCTATTTCTTGATGGGGCCCGCTGGGACAGAACGACCAATCTTCTGGCTGAGTCCTATCCCAAAGTGCTGCATGACCCCATGCCTGTGGTGAGGAGCACAACACAGATATTTTATATATTTATACAGGTTATATTAATCCAATTTCCCCCAATAATCCTCACATAATCAGACTTAAACTTCTCTTTAATTTTCCTTTCCTAATTCAGCCTGGCATCATGTTCATGTTGGTTGTTGCCTGTTATTTGTAACGTAAATTAAGCAAACAGAAACAACAACAGCCAGTGCGGCAGTTCATGCCATGAGAACAACCCCACTCTCATCAATGTCTAAGTCTAAATTTTGTGCTTTTTATAAGCGCAGCACATACACAGGGAATTTTTTCAGGACTGAAAACGCATTGAGCTTTGTTAAAATCTGAAACCAAATCCACTTTACATCCACTCCCAGTGTCACCGTTTGTTGAGGTTTTGTTTTTTTTCCTTTCATTTAACGAAATTTGAGCATCAGTATCATGGCAAAAAAAAAAAGAATTCAATGCAATTCAATTCAATTTTATTTATATAGCGCCAAATCACAACAAACAGTCGCCTCAAGGCGCTTTGTATTGTGGGTAAAGACTCTACAATAACACAGAGAAAACCCAACAGTCAAAACGACCCCCTATGAGCAAGCACTTGGCGACGGTGGGAAGGAAAAACTCCCTTTTAACAGGAAGAAACCATAGCAGCATAACTAAGGGGTGGTTCAGGGTCATCTGATCCAGTCCTAACTATAAGCTTGATCAAAAAGGAAAGTTTTAAGCCTAATCTTGAAAATAGAGAGGGTGTCTGTCTCCCGAATCCAAGCTGGGAGCTGGTTCCACAGAAGAGGGGCCTGAAAGCTGAAGGCTCTGCCTCCCATTCCACTTTTAAGTATCCTAGGAACCACAAGTAAGCCAGCAGTCTAAGAACGAAGTGCTCTATTGGGGTGATACGGTACTATGAGGTCTTTGAGATAAGATGGGGCCTGATTATTCAAGACCTTGTATGTTAGGAGAAGGATTTTAAATTCTACTCTAGATTTAACAGGGAGCCAATGAAAAGAAGCCAATATGGGAGAAGAATTTGTAGGTTGTGTATGTTTAACTGTGCTGATAATTCACTGGAGAAAACGCTAAAACTTTCAAGCTACAGTATAACTTTCCTTTTTTCAACCTACATTTTAATACCAGGCTCATCTTCCAGTTGTGATTTTTTCTCTCTCTCTCTTTTAAAATAATTTACTCCTTCTGGTGTCTTCTCACATGAACTCTGAGGAATGTTCAAAAACACGAGATGGCCGTTGCCAGGCGCATTCTCAGTGAACCCCGTTTAGTGTTGGTGAGGACGCTGAGCATATGGGAAGCAGGACATGTGATGCTTCCCTCGCTTGCTGTGAATTCAGAGCTCTACTGTCTGCACTGCTCTTGGGAGAAATCGGGAGTCTTTGTACTCTGGAGTTGGTACTGTAGGTTAAAGACAACGTAATGTCCGACCAAACGATGCCTGACACTCGCGTTCCCGCAGGTGATGTCCAGAAATATTGAGGACTGCAGTGCATGTGTGAAACTTGCTGATGAATGCCTTCCTGGTGAGGCCCCAGAAACACACACAGGGAGAAGAAGTGTGTGGATTTCCATTTTATATCGCAACTTTTGAATTTGAAAACTTATTGTGTGCACTATTAAAAGAATTTGTAGACAATAGCAAAACCCTGCAAGCAGCCAGTCCAAAAAGGCTTTGTTGCATAACAAATTCTTACATAAAGTTTGAAGGGAGGAGGTTTATTGATTGTACTTTTGTGAATCCCTGTGGGTGGCAGAAAAAAAAGCGGTTTTAATTGTTGCTTAGCTCATAAACTCTTATGCAGTAGCATTTACTTAAGAAGGGACAAAAACTGCAAAGAAAGTTAGCAGCAGCCGCCGCGTCGCGGTGTAGCTGCAGCTTCACCCAGGAGCATTTTCAGAGCTTGTTGTTCTCTGGACTCAGCTGCAGCTTCAGCACTATTTTAGATTCTGCCTGTGGGACATTTGTCTCTTTCCCATCCTTTTATTAATTAGCAGGGCATGCTACAGTATATGAAAGTAGACTGACAGAGTGATGGAAGTAAATGCCAGCGGCTAAGAATGACTGATCAAGTTTTAGGTTTTTATTCTTTTCCATCCTCCTTTCTCTCTTTTTCAAAATGCATTCAGTGCCTATGAATTATGCACAAGACTGAATTTAAAAAAAAAAATATTCAGACAGTTCAGGGCAAGTTATTAACAGAATCAGTTTTTGACAAGAGCGGAACTTAATTAAAAATGTGTTTATTATTTGTGGAGGGAGAAAAAAGCAGCACAACAGAGGCTGCCTGCCTGGCTTTGAAATGCAAATCTTCACTGAGGCTCCTGTTATGGAACCAGATGAGCAGGTTTCAGGCTGCAGCACTACAAACAGTTTTTGTTTTTTTTGTTTTTAAAGATGTTTTTTTGAGTGGCCCAGTTTATCCCTTTTGCATAACCAAGACTTCTTAATGGCCCAAGGGAGCTCTTGCTTGTTAATGCTATTGTTTTATAAGTTTATGTCCCCAAAGTTCCAATTTGTAAGTTAATGTTTGGATAACAAATTGAGATCCAGGTTAGTTTCCACTGCATTACATGCTTATTGCTCCGTCCTGACCCTTGAACCTCTTTGAAGACACCCACGCCCATCGCAGTGCATTTATCCTGCAATTAGGACGATTTCCTTTTGTGTGTCATCAGTGGAGGCGTAGCAAATCCCCATGGCCAGTTGAATTATTCCACCAGTCAAATCTTATGAAAGAAAAACAACCCCTAAATGACAGTGACTGCTTGCCAAACTGGCTTCTTAAAATAGAGCACAGACCTTAAACTATGAGGTGTGACCTTGCCACCCTCTGCCGGCCCCTCTGTAACACTTTGTGCTTCTCTCTCTGTCAGATGTGGTTGAAGCCCATGAAACGGGAGGACATTCCTGAGAGGCTGTGTTATCTGGCGCCCGTCTACAAGACAAGCGAGCGTCGCGGCACCCTGTCCACCACCGGACACTCAACCAATTATGTCATCGCCATACCACTGAACTCCAACATTCCCATGGAGCACTGGATCCGACGAGGGGTCGCACTGCTCTGCCAGCTCAGCTCGTAGTCTCTCTGCTTTGGTTTACGCCTGTTTCACACGTTGACATGTAATTAAAATACACAATACACACGGCCCAATCTCATACTTCAGTTTAGTCAAAGCACAAGGTTTCCTTTGGTGTCAATTTTATAATGCACTGGTTTTATGGCAGTAGTGAGACTGCTCTCTAACTCATCACAGAGGCTTGTGAAGGACCTACTACTACTGCCCATTCACTTCCTTCTACAGCCAAGTGCTTTCTATCTCACATTCATACTCTGACAGTTGCATCGGAGAGCAACTTGGGGTTCATTATCTTGCCCAAGGATATTTTGGCATGCAGACTGGAGCAGCCAGGAATCGAACCACCTGCTTTACCTCCTGAGCCACAGCCACCCCAATAAACCTCAATCAATAATCAGCTGCACCGTCAAGTTTTGGTTTCTTAATAGCTGCATCTTTCAGTTATCTTTTTTACTTAGTTACAAACCAGCTTCACCAAATAAAGGGAGCAACAGCCGTGTTGCCAAAAGTGTCTCTCAGCTCTTTTCCCACCAATTTGTGCTGGTGTGGTGAGAGAGCCAGTCCACATTCTGACAGGTTTGAGAATCAATTATTACATATTAGTATGAGCAGATGTTCATGTGATTTCTGTCAAAAGAAAACTGTGGCGGACAGAATCTCTGGACCGCATCTGACAATCTGAATTTTTTTTTTCCTTTGTGGTAGCCCCAGTGTATAAAACTGGCACCATGTCAGTGGAAAAGAGACCCATCTGTAAGATTATGCCAGAACCATCAAACATCAGGAGTCCAGGACGTTTCCAGAGTTTATTTTCCTTCCATAAAGGGGAGAATGTACAGACAGGCAAAAAGCAAGGCTATCACATTTTGCACTTGATATCCAGATTACTCAACAAATATGCACAGAACAAATCAAATATGATCGTGGTCTTTTTTGCCCCAGGAACAGTGAGAAAATCTTGGGAGTCTTAAGTGTCACTAAATCTTACCGAACACTCGACAGGGCAGCAAAGATTTAAAAAACAAAAGACAGTTACCATTGTAGAAAATCAAATAAATGTAAACTTGTATTTTAAAGGGGGCAAATGATAAGCTTCATTTCATGTCTGAATTAAAATACATTCAGGTCCCATTGCACTAAAATTCCATATGAACATAAGGTGAAATAAAAGAACACATGTACAAAGATTACCATGCAGACAGGTTTTCTGCTATCACGACAGCATCATGTGCTTCCAAAAAAAGAAAAAAAAATAAGAAATTGAAAGGCTTGCAACATCTGTCACACTACACCCGGGAGAACTTCCCATGATCTTCACAGAGTTCATTTAAAAAGGAACAAAAGTTGTGAATGTTTTCCTTTGCAGTACAAAGAATGAAAACAATATTACACCCAACACAATGTCTGTACCATTTCACTCATGCTTCATGCATGATCGAGTCAGATCAGTGAGACTGATGACAACTTACAGCCAGTTAAGACACAGACCATGGATGTCACACAGTGACAGGATAAATGAAGTTGCACACACTATCCGCGTGCTCCAGCAGCTGAAGCTAGGTTTGGTAGCTTAGCACGTGAGCCACAGAACAGCCAATGGAATGTCGGGGTGGGCGGGATGATGGGTGGTGTCAAGCACCAGCCGCTGAAAATCCACACCGTGGCCGGTGTTGGCACAGCGACTGTACCGCACACGCACAGAAACACTGAGGAATGCTTGGAAAAATCCTGCCAATAGATATTCTTTGTCCTGTGGATTGTTAACCTGGTTAATCATCCGTTAGCGGTGCTGGGACTTTTAAAACCATGCACTGGAGTGTACTGCTCTTTGCTTTATCCGTCTCGGATTGTCAGGGGAAAAAAAATTTTAGACAAAGATTTTTAGCAGGAAAAATATTGAACTTTCAGCTGTACAACTACTGACGCTACACAGACCTCATGTGGTTACTGTACATAAAGATTTTCACTGATGAGACAACTGAACCTCCTCCCATAACTAAAATGTCCACAGATTGGTCTAATGGGACAAAGCACCCTTTAGGAAGCACCCTAAATAAATCGAGTAAAGTACAACAAACTACGACACTTCTTATAAAGTTAAACACAAGTTTCACATTTTGATGCTACTCAAAGATAAAATATACAGGCCTAATAAGAAAATGTCTCATTTGGCTAAAGATTGTCAAACCCTTACAAAAAGATTGGTCAGACATTTGCAACATGTATTTCCCAGACAAGAGTAAAATAAAAATACTGATTACTGTAAATGCTAATTTGTAAAGGCTTTGGTAGCTGGGTTAGCAGCAGCCAACAGTAACCCTTTTCAGACACGTCCTTTCTGTTAGTCTGAATGAGCATCCTGGTCACTTTTCAGTAAGAACAATCTCAGTGGATTACACTCACTAACGTTTATGCGTCACTAGAGTCTGAATCAAGGATACCACATTAACCGATCGAGCGCGTCTTGCGTGTACCGACTTCTCTGTGGTGCGCTGTGCAGCTCATAAACAGCAGTAACATGAATACGGTGGTATCTCATCGCACTCACTCTGTGATTTGCAATAAAATTAAAGCGAGCTTGTGTGGGAGGTGTGAGACAACTGTCAGTCGTTGCAGCGGTGAGGCGCACACAGAGGCCTTAGTGATGAAGTCAGAGAGAACTACATGTTTAAAAGGTGTCATCACACTCCACCCGATGCTGACAATACTCCCTACGGTTGTGTTTCTGACTGATTGAAGCCAAATAGGAATGGGCATTTCAAATAAAAATACTACTCGATTTTCACTGGGAATTATTCAGCTGTTCTTTGAGGACCACCACCACCCCCAAACTGCACTCAAATGACGGCGGCAGCCTGGGGACACGCTGGTTTTACTGGCTCTTACTTGTTGATGTTGTTTATAAGTGAGCTCCACACAGAAATATTTTGATGACTTTAGTCGTCTTTGGCTTTACATGTTTCTCCTGTTTCTGCAGTACAGTCTCTCACTAAGACACATTTGTGTTCCCAGTCTGATGCTCTATAGTTAGTCACATGCTCTTGTTGTGTTTTTGTTTAACCGTGCATGGTGAGCAGCTTCTTGGTGCAATATTGCCATGTTCTCACAGTGGTGGCTGTTACATCCTACCAGGCAGCAATAAAAACAAGGGAAAATGTTAAAATTACAACAACAAAAAAATCTAACTATTAAAAATTCTGAAAGTCATGTCTATCGCTAATGCAAAAGTGACCTATGTTTGAATTACAGAATGCCGTCACTTGTTACCTATCCTGTGTCTGAAAAGGGCTACAATGAACTACAAAGGTTTAGTAGTCATTAAAAAAAAATTAGAGACAATAAAACATAACTGTAAACGAATAACTAAAGGTAATGGCAGCAAAAATAAAATAAAAACACTGAGTGATTAAGACAATCTCCCACATACAAACAAGTGAATACGTCTGTTATACTTGTGACACTGGAGCTTAAAACTGTCAAGGGGTTCTGCAGGTGAAGTAACACGAACTAAAAGGTTTATCCCGCATGTAGCAGCCAGCTGAGCTGAGCTGAGCATCGCTTTAAGGACACTGTGGCGCTGTGCGATGCAGCTGTGGAGTTGCTCCAGTGGCCGGGGCTTGGCACGGTGGCGTTTGATACACGACGTGATCACATCAGATGGCGATGATGGATGGCAGGTGAAACACACACCACAGATGTACGAGGCACAGCTGACAGGACACAGCACAGAGGGGATGAGAGACGAGGACATGGGGAGGGGTACGACGACAACACACTAACAACAGGTGATGATGGATAGGCGGCGAGCTGCTGGGCCGTGACAGCTGCCTCTCTGTATGAACACACACCCTGTACCACCTCACTATCTACAGCATTTTTTTTCCTTTTTTTAAAGAAATGGAGTCCTGGTTCGGGCACAGCTTTGCTCTTCTGTCATTCGGCCTCTTTTTGCTTCACAGGGAGTAGACGGATTGGAACTGACGGAGGAGAAGTGATGGAGGAGCAGAGTATAAACACCACTAGCAGAGTCATGAGATATGCATAAGCTATGGCAGCATGTTTGGAATGGAGGCACAGGCCATGAAAGAGACACGCTGCATGCAAGACTGGGCCGTTACATTGCAAACAGAGCAAGTTAAGGCCAAGAACAACACTGATACATCCAGCTCTCCCCTCCTTTGCTTCCTCTGTCCTCTACTAGAAGCCAAAATCGAAAACAATGCGGTCTTCGAAGATGGCGATGAGCAGCATGATGGCGAACCCAGTCAGCATGCCCAGGTTCTGTAGGATAAAGTGTCCCAGCTGGCAGCGCTTGTGGTCCTCACTGTCCCCATGAAGCATTTCTGGCAGCTATAAAAGAGACAAAGTAACCAGTTGGGATAAGCAACAGATTTTTTGGGATTAGCATTGCAGATCAGGAGGCAATGAGAATACAACCGGATGCCCGTGTGTGGGAGAGGAGACAGAGTTGGGGGACAATTATCACTTTGGGGCTGTGGAGTATACTCAGCCAACTCACCATATCCACCAGAGCTACATAAAGGAACATGCCAGCTGTGATGGCGAAGATCCAGTTGGTGACATTGTGCGTGTACTGGCCCACAGCTGTACCGATCAGCATGCCAACGTAGGCCATGAGGGCGGACAGCAGATTGTAGACAATAGCCTGTTTCACCGTCATCCCGGCTTTCAGCAGCACCGCAAAGTCACCTGTCGGCCAAAAGACACTCGTTTAAATGGCATCACTGCAAAGCATCTTATTCCAACACACACACACACACATGCTGACGTCCAACTTCTGTGTCAGGAGTGAATCTGTTCTTTTCAGAAGGTAAAAGCAGGACGACAGCTGTATGTCCGATTTCTGCTTACCGTCTGAAAAGTGGCATGCTCTTTGCAGTGGGGAAACTCCTCTGTGAGCAGTGTGGCACATGTCATGTATTTTTATTTATTTCTCCAGTTTACTCAGTGACTCACTCTGCCTTTGGTGATGATGTGAACTTGCTCTAAACAAACCTCCCTGCACGCATCCGCCACCACTCTCTGTCTTCATGTAGGTGAGAAAAAGAAAAAAAAAGAGCTGCACTTCATATACTTATGATTACATATGCATGCAGTAGCCTCTCTACCCTCTTCAATCATCGCCGGGCCAAATGCGAGCAGGCCCTAGTCTCAGCGGAAATGCCCTGGATTTGGAGAGAGAGATGAATACTGAGAAGGGGGGATGGCCTACATTTCCTGCACCGTGTAACAAGCGGCCTCTTTTCCTCACTAATTACCACAATGAATATATTACCACTCTGCTCTCATCCATCAATCAACCCTGGAGAAAAGTGGGGAGAACTTGCATAGAGACGATCCACACACACCTCGCTTTGGTGGTATTTTTTCACCCCCCTCTTCAACTTTTCCTGCCTACCCCGTTCCAAACCGTCAGACACTCAGACACGCCTACTGCCGCCTCATCTACCGCAATTAACACACCCATCACTGCCAATTAGTTTCACTATGGGTGGTTAAAGAACCCTCATAATCATCATCTTTTCCATCCAGCTGCCAGTCGGGGGACAGTCTTTGTGTTCAGGAGGAGCTGAGAGGTGCACTTGTCAAACTGCTGCGTTTGTCTGACAAGCTGCCCGACGGGTGAAAGCACGGCAGCGAGCGCTGCTGAAGAAATGGGCACAGAATCAACAGGAAATGTGAAATTACACTGGGACAAAGGGACCGATCTCACATATCTCTACACATCGCTTGAGACGAGACTTCAGTGCCGCAGTTAGCCATCTGGAAACTTAAACACAACTGAGTAAAAATAGAGATAAAGGACAAAGATTGTGGAGAAGAATCAAAACTAGAAGCTTTTTTTTTTATCAGTCATTAACTGGTAATTTTCTGCTACTTGAAACTGCTAAATGCATTAAAATTACAGATTCTTAAGTGTTTCATCTGCTTTTCTTATTTTCCCTCTAAACATAACAATAAGAGAACAGGATGATCAACAACATGGGGGTGGGGGCACAGCCAGACAAACTCAGGTTATTATTCACCAGTTCACACACTGCGGTAATTGACACTAGTCTATTCATCAAGCACACAAACGAGGCAATGAAGCTGCAGCACAATGAGGCACATCATCAGTACTGATCTGCTGTGGATGGGCCCCTTGTCTGTCTTTTTTTTTGCCCCATCCTCTTCCTCTCTCTGTAAACAAACAGGCAGGGGAGAGCACTGCAGAGATATTTACCAAAAAAAAAAAAAAAAAGGCATGACTGAACAAAACTGTTCACTGCTGTTGAATCAGAGTGAATCAAACGGGTCCTCAGAGAGGATAGCTGAATTCAAATGAGAGCACCGGCAGATGTATTGAACAATGTGTGCCAGGCTCAGTATATCATCTGCACTGACAGATATTGGCAATTCATCTCCGTGCTGTCACACGAAAGCCATTCATTTCCCCCCAAAAAAAGAGTAAAAAAAAAAAAAAAAGCTGCATTTTCCTGGAGTGAAGAACAGAGCGCTGATTATTGACGCTGCTGCTATCTTAACAAGTTTCAAGGGACGGAGGGTTGTGAGCCTCTCTCTGATTAAAGTTTCAGTTCAAGTAAGATGAGAGCTTTTTAGCATGAGGCAGTGATTTAGACGCTGATTATCATTATGGGAACCAACCGCAGAGACTCCGCAAAACAGCTTTGTACCACTTGTTGAATAAATGAAGTGTGCTGTGTCTAGTGTGTAATAAGTAAATGATTTGCTTTTGACAGTTTTTTTTTAACCCCGCGCCCCCACCCCCCAATCCCCACTGTCTTAGTGCACGTACCGAGTTCATGAGGTAATTCATGGCAGAAAACAGCCACTGATGTACTGATGCCACCTGTCAGATTTGCACTGAATGCGGCGCCTGTAGGGACGAGTTCAAAGTGTCAGAGAGGAGAGAAAGAAACAGACCATTAGAGGAAAATACAACTGTGGGATCTACCAGTTAAATACTAACCTTGAGCCAAAGGGCTGCTGGTCGTAGCTTCGTTCTTGGTATAAAAAAAAAAAAAAAAGAACTGTTTTGCAGGGGACCAACATTTATGGTGATTATGGTGGTAGTACCATGTTCACAGAATTTCCTTTCATTCACCAAATTTAAACTCTACAATGACTCATTAACTGACCTTAGCTTGTAAAAATGTAAACTTTAGTGCTTCACATGAACTGCATCAACAAGCTGCGACACGATGGAAACATTAACATGATAATTGGACTGAACTGAGATTATTAGAGGTTTGAAACCAGGTAACAGAAAAACATGAATTTAATTTGGACCTGCTACACCTCTCCTTATTTTCTGTCATACATACCTGTACTATTACATGATTGGCTATTAATATTGAACACAGCCAAAGTTTCAAATAAATGAGTTCTTCTATTTACAAGTGATCCCTGTGATCTAAAAGCTCAGGCTTCTCTGAACTGGGTTTTTTTTCTTTCTTCACTCTGGGATCTGTTTGAGGTGAATGAGTATCCCAAGTATATGCTGCATTCCTTATACCCCGAAAGTCAGATGTCCGAGCCGGGAGTGTCGTACCCAAGTTCACTGCGTTCCAGTAACAGTAGGTGGAGAACAGACTTTGTTTCTCTCCATAGCAAGGTAGAACAATCAGTAGCCATACCTGGAGTACCTGGAGCACTTTTACAAATAGATCCCGGTCAGTTCTCTGTGCATGGATAATTTAGGAACAGTAACAGTACAGATTACAGTATATGCTCGCTGCTGCCGTTTTGAATTGTGAGGTCGGGAATCCTGGGAACTAGTCAGCAATAGTCAGGTGCACAACTGTGGGCACAGAGGCGTTTGCTTAAAGGCAGAAGAGCTAAAAAGGCTGGATTCAGCCAGTGGATAAAGTGCTTCACTGAGGACCAGTATGAGACGAACAAATATCATCCTCTAGCTGATATCCAATAAAAGTATGGAGATGGAAATGAGCGTAATAGACCACTTTAATATTAATGCAAAGTTTTATAGTGCCTGAATTCAATTCCAGTTCAATAATTAAAAGCATTGTATATTTTCATCTCTTTCATTTCTATGAACAGACTAAATATACTCAGTATTACCGCATACTATGTCCCAATGCATACTAAGTATAGTACATGCTGCTTTTCCTCATCTAACATTACAAAAATGTACACCTAAATTTTGGTAATGTTGATGTAAACAAAAAAAAAATCATATAATCGTGATATATGAACGTTAGTCCCTGTTGGTGTTTTAAGGTGTTAAAAAACCCTCATCATTTCTATCACTGGATTTATGCAGAAAATCCTGGAGTTTGTCCTTTTCTATTAACCAGCAGTGAAGACGGGTCACAAGCTCGTGTTACCTATGGCGAGGCTGAAATTGTGCATGCCGTCTCCCATGATGACCATCCAGGCAATGCTGGCTATATCAGCGTCCTTCATCTCCTGGTCTGAGTGGCAGTTTCCTCCATGAGAGTGACCGTGTCCATGATGGGGGTTTGCGGCTGCCAGGGGCGTCTTGTTGGTGGGAGAGTCGGGTGTGTGGAGCTCAGTGAGCTGCGTGTCATTGTGGCTGTTGTCGCAGGAGATGGCTGTGCTGTCGGGGTCTGGACGAGGGAGGAAACGTTAAGAGGAGGACAAAAAGCTGCTGAAGGTTGTGACCTGCTGTCAAGACTTCATGAACCAACACTTACCTTCACTGAGGGGCTTAAGGTGCAGCCACTCTGCATCCGAGCGCTGATTTAATTTATGATCGGACAACTTCCTCCCAATATTGCCCTCCTCACGCACTTTCTTCATGCCCTGTGAGCAACAATATTCAATACGCTTCACAAATGTCTTATATACAGTCTCAACAAAAACCAAAACCTAAGGCAGAAACACAGTTTTTGAGATTTAGCATTCAATAACTGCAGCGTTCAGCCCCGTCCATCATCTCCAGCTGGATCAGGTTAACTCACCCCCTGGTCTCTGTAGTGCTTAAACATGCCAATACAGTGTTCAATGATGAAGAGGAGGTAGATGCCGGCCAAGGCTGTAAGCCCCTTCCATACTCCATCAAAAGCTGTTGCTAGATCATCATCCTGGATCGTCCCATGTTTGCTGTGGTCGTGCTGCCTTTGGGACTGAAGACAGGAAGAGGAGCAGCAGATGACTGAGTGACACATGGCGTATTTATCAGAGCAGTTTAACCTTGAATCACTAAGAGGAAACTGTATGGACTATAATGGACTCGATGAGTTACTGAAAACTGTTAAGTGGAAAAGGGATTTGAGGTTTTGGCATCATCAAATGTGACAAATGTGACACTTCTCAAAATGTTAAATATATGTTTGTACTGTAATTGGTTAAAATGTGTATTTTTATATAAAAAAAAATGTGAGCCACTGCAGCTGAATGGGTATGGACCTACACCTCAGCTGTATAGAGCGATACAGATTTTTTTTTTTATCCCTTTGAGGTGTCGCTGTGTTTCCAGGAGGTTAATATAAATTAATTAATGCTTACTGAACTTGACAAATGTTTCATAAACAAACATGATGCCTAAAGCAAAAAACAAAAACACGATGTGACATTTCAGCAGAATTCTTCTCGCCTCATTTTTCATTCAAGGCCACAGTCAAGAGACGTGAAGCATAGGAGGAAAAAAGCGAGAAAGGTACACTATCATTTAAACTGTCAGTCGAGCTGTCAGTCTAGGACTCATTTCAGAAACGGGCCGAGACCGAGCGAGAAAAAAGTTTTGTCGTCAAACACGACAACATGTTTAATGTGGTATGAAATTCCATGTCACACCAAAGCTGGTCTGTGCTTTCTAAAGCGGTGCTGTTCCTTCACTGCTGATGTTCAGCTAAAGGACATCTATTGACTGAAACACTGAGTGCATGTAATACACATCTTACAGACAGTTGACTTCAGGAAGGCTATTTGAGAACCATGACACAATACAAAAATAATTTTTTAAAGAAACATTTCAAAGATTTATCTTTTCTTTTTCTTTTTTTTTGTTAAAGATAATCCGATGCAACAGCTCATTTTAAGTTGACCGGTTAGCCGTTATGTTGTCTCCAAACTGTTTAACATACCATACGCCAAGCTCTTGAGGTTTGATGGAGCTCAATTCAGATAAATAAAAGGTACCAAAGGTGACACGTAGCCAGAGGGGGAAAAAAAAAATGACAGACTTTCTCCTCTCTTCTGATCGGCCCCAGGTGGTGGAGCTTTTGAAGAGCTGATCTGAAACATGTCTTAAACCTGACGGAGTGGTCTTTAGAGAGACTGAATCAAGCTGCTACTGTACCACTACACAGCTGTGGGATTAAAAAAACATTACAAAAGACATCTCTTCCCAGGCAGCAGCTTCACTATTCAGAAAACAGGAGGCTGGAGTTCCTCCTGGGTAAAGTGTTTGAGCTGGAGTGGTGTGCTCTGATGCTAGTAATTAGCTTTTGGGAAGCTGGTCTCATCCTCTGAAGCCATGACAAAAGGATGTATTTGGTTGTGACAATGCTGGAGACCACAGCCTCACATTGTCTAACATCTGGACTAGATGAGTGTCAGTTTTTCAGACTCTCCTTTAATTTGCCACCAGGATCTGTCTGTGATGGATTGAACTTGCTGCCACTCCTTTCAAAACCCAACATCCCTTTGCCAGTAAAATGAATTCAGAGTGCATGCCAAACCTGAGCACTGCAACTCTTTGAGCTATTTGGATTCAAGCTATAAAGGTAAGACATTATGCTCTTTTTTTAGTCCCTCATCAATTAGATCGACTTGGGCTAAAATCCTCATAAAACTCCCTACATTCTCTGCACATAAAACTTACTTTCTGCAGTGTATACCCCATATTGACAGGCATGTTGGATACAGTTAGTTACAGTTCATATTCTCACAAACACATCAATTAAAAAGCTCCTCCTATCCACAGCACCTTCCATCAGGTCTCTCTGTTCATGGAGTTTCTATACAGTACACTGTGTGACATCACAGCATCATCTGACATCATGTGACCAATCAGATGAAAGTTGGCTTAAAAGGAAGCTTATAAATGAATCATATTTTAGAAAAAGAATGAACTAAAGGGCTGCACAGAGTCCCGGTATAAGATAAACAAGGATGATTTTGACCTGTGAATCATGATCATGTACAGCTACGCCACACACACACACACACACACACACACACAGCTCCCCTTTAAAAATAATTACTGCATTAATAAAACCACACAACAGTAAAACTATGATGACAGTAGGCTCTCCAATATGTCCAAAATAGCAAATAGTAGTAACACATGGCCAACAAAGTCTTGTCTTTAATTCCAAGTAACAGTGCCGCAAAAGTCTCCCAAAGCACTCAAGTGATATTACACAAATGGGAAGGACAGATGGACAAATGGAAAACATATTCAAACTCCTGTTTAGTGAAATTCTACGTGACCCTGCCAGTTTCCTCTGAGGAAAACATTCCTCTGGCAAAAAGGTGTGAATGACTATGACTTCTAAAGCTTTTAACACGCCTATTTATAACACGTGATGCTGCACCGCTCCTGGGCTCACCGTGTTTCCATGAGCACTGCAGGCATGCTGCGAGACAGCCCGCAAAAATACCAGAAATGCATTTGGCACACCCACCGGATACTGGACAGGGCTGATCTGCACTGCACTGCTGAGATTCACAAAAGTCTTAGTGGATGCGTATGAATCATAACCTATCTTTTGTACATTTCTTTTCTGCTTCGTACTCATCTCGGAAATATGTTTCCATCTAATCAGACATGTTGGGTGTGTGCGTGCTTTAACAGTCACGTAGCTTATTGTAGGTCTGCGCTGTGTAAACTGAGCTCACATTTGCTGTGTGTTCCTCCCAGTATCTCCTATACATCTATTAAAGCTTCTTTGTCAAGTTAAAGAGGAAAAGAAGTAGATTATTTTACAGACTCTACTCCCCCAAGAACTTTTGAAAACTCAGCGTTCTTTGCTCTGACCTCTGCGGCTCACTCAAACAGCATGCTGAGTCCAGCAGCGAGCACGGCACATGCAACATCCTGTGTGAAAGCCCCTTGAGATGGGAGCTTAAAGTGTCCAGAAAAGTGGAGCACGACGCTGAATATCAAAGCACCTCCGCCAGAGTTTTCCTAAGGTGGAGGGCATTTACATCCAGAATCTGCTGAGGTGGACTTTAGCGTGATGAAGGACCACAGTAGTCACAAACAGCATCAAGTCAAGCTGTTTGCTTGAGCCCATGTAATGCATAAAGCCAGAGCTCGCTCACTCGTTGTCTGCCTGCCTCCCTCCCTCTTAATATCGATGGACAGTGCCGCCATCTGCACCTGCGCCAAGATGTGGGAGTGAAGGGAAAGAACGCGGTCTGATATTGCTTTTATTTCACTACCAAAAATCAAACACACAAAGTAACAGGTTAGCAAAAACAGTGTAAATGTCTCTGAATGCTGAGTTGCAATCAGTATATATTTAAAAATGAGCACAGCTTTGCAGAATCCTACTTTAACCCAGGACCAGACCCTTTGATTATAGAGAAATGGTTTTTTAAATATAAATTTCATGACACAGAGTAGAACCAAATTGTCCCTTCTATCTCTCTGCTGGCTTTGCAAGGATGCAGGGTAAAGCCTGACAGTACAGATATACAATTTAATTCACAGCTCAGGAAACACACTTAGGTGTGCGCTCCCTCCTTAAGCAGCAGACTGCGGCTATTAGCCTATTCGGAGCCGGTTTACCGATTCTACAGATTATAGAGAGCCTCATCATCAAGACAGACAAAACAGTCATTCAGTATTCAGAATCTTTTCACTAATGCGCACTTTCTTGTTTTATTATAACCGCCCTTTTCAATGTGCATTATATAAGTAAAGATTTACAGATGATTGCTTTTCTATTTGTCCCCATCAGGCGGAACAATGTGTAACCCTGAGAGGCAACTGTACATCAGCCAGACAGTCCATCGCCACATCACCGCAGGTCCTTCAGACTCACGCAGCTCATCTCCCTCTCTATCTCATTACCTTTATGCAGCTGTGGTTGTGTGGGTGGGTGTGTGTGTGTGAGTGTGTATGTGCATATGAGTAGATGTGGAGGTGGGCAGGGGGTTGCAGCGGGGCAATTTAAAGGCGGTGATAAGGGAACAGAGGAGAGAACGAAAGAGACCAACTTCTCTCCAATTACACAGCTCCTGTGAGCCACGGCTCAGAAAAATGGCCCACGGTGTCGCTTAGGATCTCCTAATTGGCACGGCGCAAAAAGAGGGGAGTGGGGACCAGAAAGAAGTGAACTGCAAATTTTCCGAGCTCCCCCGTGGATGCCAGCAGGAGGTAAATGAGAGGCAGCTCTGCAGCTTGTGGTGACGTTGTTTACAGTAGCAGCTCCTACTGCACCTAATGTATGTAACCCCGGGGTAAACCCCCCAGTGTTTAAAGGTTTTGTGAAAATGTGAAATCCTGATTGAGACACTAATTGTGTCACTTTAAGATGTTCCGCTTTTCATAGTGGATGTTAATGTGTAAAAAACATTTGTAACATGCATACTGTCTGAAAGTATTTACTTTGTGATGGATTATGAGAAAGTTGGTGAAGTGTTTGGTGTCATGCCGGAAATCGAGTCTAAAGTTATACTTTGTGAACTCTGATTGGCTGGTTGGTAAGGGACTAGCTGTTGGGGGGAGGAGAGAGAGCGAGCGGAGCAAAGGGAGACGGAGGAGGAGCAGCTCGTGTTCTCCGGCGGACATTAAGCGTGATGCTGTGTGTTTACTGATAGCGATTAGCTAACAGTTTGCCGAGAGACTGTTTCCAGTTGACGACTTCACCTGCAGTGGCCTCTCCTGTCAGTAAGAGGCTGGGGCTGTTGGTTGTTCGACAAATAGCTGGACTGTATGTTTTTCCGACGCAGAGTTGGGATTTACTTTTTCCGACGCAGAGGTGGATTTACTATTTGCCGTCACAGAGCTGGATTAAGTTTTGCCGCTGTGTACAGGACTGGACTTTTGTGGAGTTGCAGGGTTTTTCAGCTACCACGATGCAGCTGCGTGGTCTGGGGGACTGCTAGCAGCAACAAGGGAGTATGGACTGCCGAGAGTGAGTAACCCTGTTATCACGCACACCTGCGCACACACTAGCCAAGACTGTGAGCTCACTAACTCCCATCAGACGCCATCATTGGACGATCAGCCCTGCAACGGGGTAGTTTATGGTAGTGCCGGCTTTTCCCTTTAATCTTTTCTTTTGGTTTTTTCACTTCATGTGGGCCCACACAGATAAAGGTATCTGAAGTTTGATGAATATATTCCCTACTGTATTGAATTATCACCCTCAGTTGGTTTAAGTGGGTGGGTTTTCTTTTAATGTGCCGCTGTAAGTGTGTAAATAAATACTGTACTTTGGGCACTATTTTCCTCTTTCATTTGTGGTATTAACAAGTGGTTTATATAAATGTAAGGGATTTACAGCATGAGAACTTAAAGGTAAAATTACACAACAATTTTCTAGATAATTTTACGTCCAGTTGTCAGATTCAAGAGAGTATATTTTTCCCTAGTTGTGTGTTATTAAAGGGAACGGACCCAGGGCGCTGTATCTCAGTTCCGGGGTACAAAGGAAGCGCTA